>JBBYHO010009254.1:0-13513 GCA_038382025.1 Adansonia gregorii
AGGAAATCAAAGCATCCATATCATTTATCCCAACGAGAAGAATGTGATTATGGTGCCCATTCATGAAAAGAAAGGAGCTTATTTTGTGAATCCATATTTATCCCAATTGAAAGATAAACTTCGATTCTAAAAATGGTAGAAAGTGAAGTTTTTCTTATGAAACCAAAGCATCAAAATCATTTATCACAACATGGAGAATGTGTTTATAATGCCCAATCATGAAAAGAAAGGAGAGTATTATGTGAATCTAAGTTTTTCCCAATTAAAAGACGAGCGTCAATTCCAAAAATGGTAGAAAAACAAGTTTTTTTTATGAAACCAAAGCATCAAAATCATTTATCCAATTGGGGAGAATATGTTCATGGTGCTCAATCATGAAATGAAAGGAGATTATTATGTGAATCCATGTTTATCTTAATTAAAAGACTATCTTCCATTTTAAAAATGGTAGAAGGAGAAGTTTTTCTTATGAAACCAAAGCATCAAAACCGTTTATCATAACAAGAGGAATATGTTTATAGTGCCCAATCAGGAAATGAAAGGACATTATTATATGAATCCGTCTTTATCCCAATTAAAAGACGAACTTGAATTCTAAAAATAGTAGAAAAATAAGTTTTTCTTATGAAACCAAATCATCAAAATCATTTATCCTAGCAAGTAGAATGTGATTATAGAGCCCAATCAAGAAAAAAAAGAGATTGTTATGTGAATCCATATTCATCCCAATTGAAAGACAGACTTCGAGTCTAAAAATGGTAGAAAGTGAAGTTTCTCTTGTGAAACCAAGGCACCAAAATCATTTGTCACAATAAGGAAAATGTGTTTATAGTGCCCGATCATGTAAAGAAAGGAGATTATTATGTGAAACCAAGTTTATCCTGATTGAAAAACAAAATTCAATTCCAAAAATGGTAGAAAAACAAGTTTTTCTTATGAAATCAAAGCATCGAACTCATTTATCCAATTAAGGAGAATATGTTCATGGTGCCCAATCATGAAATGAATAGAGATTATTATGTGAATCCATTTTTATCCCAATTGAATGACGAACTTCGATTCTAAAAATGGTAGAAGGAAAAGTTTTTCTTACGAAACCAAAGCATCAAAATCGTTTATCTCAACAAGGGTAATATGTTTATAGTGCCCAATCAGGAAATGAAAAGATATTATTATGTGAATCTATGTTTATCCCAATTAAAAGATGAACTTAAATTCTAAGAATGGTAGAAAAACAAGTTTTTTCTTATAAAACAAAATCATCAAAATCATTTATCCCAACGAGGAGAATGTGATTACAGAGCCCAAGAAAGAAAAAGAAGGATATTATTATGTGAATCCATGTTCATCCCAATTGAAAGATAAACTTCGATTCTAAAAATGTTAGAAAGTGAAGTTTTTCTTGTGAAACCAAAGCACCAAAGTCATTTATCACAACAAGGAGAATGTGTTTACAGTGCCCAATCATGAAAAGAAAGGAGATTATTATGTGAATCCATGTTTATCCTAAATGAAAGAAGAACTTCAATTGTAAAAATGGTAGAAAAATAGGTTTTTCTTATGAAACCCAAGCATCAATATCATTTATCCCAACGAGAAGAATGTGATTATGGTGCCCATACATGAAAAGAAAGGAGCTCATTTTGTGAATCCATGTTTATCCCAATTGAAAGACAAACTTTGATTCTAAAAATGGTCGAAAGTGAAGTTTTTGTTATGAAACCAAAGCATCAAAATCGTTTTTCACAACAGGGAGAATGTGTTTATAGTGCCCAATCATGAAAAGAAATGAGATTATTGTGTGAATCCAAGTTTATCCCAATTAAAAGACGAGCTTTAATTCCAAAAATGGTAGAAAAGCAAGTTTTTCTTATGAAGCCAAAGCTTCAAAATTATTTATCCAATTGGGGAGAATATGTTCATGGTGCCCAATTAGGAAATGAATAGAGATTATTATGTGAATCCATTTTTATCCCAATTGAAAGCGAACTTTGATTCTAAAAATGGTAGAAGGAGAAGTTCTTCTTATGAAACCAAAGCATCAAAATCGTTTATCACAACAAGGGGAATATGTTTATAGTGCCCAATCAAGAAATGAAAGGATATTATTATATGAATCCGTGTTTATCCCAATTAAAAGATAAACTTTAATTCTAAAAATGGGAGAAAAACAAGTTTTTCTTATGAAACCAAATCATCAAAATCATTTATCCCAACAAGGAGAATGTGATTATAGTGCCCAATCAAGAAAAAAAAGAGATTATTATGTGAATCAATGTCAATCCCAATTGAAAGACGAACTTTGACTCTAAAAATGGTAGAAAGTAAAGTTTTTCTTGTGAAACCAGGGCACTAGAATCATTTATCACAATATGGAGAATGTGTTCATAGTGCCCAATCATGAAAAAATAAGGAGATTATTATGCGAATCCATATTTATCCTAAATGAAAGACGAACTTCAATTCTAAAAATGATAGAAAAATAAGTTTTTCTTATGAAACCAAAGCATCAATATCATTTATCCCAACGAGAAGAATATGATTATGGTGCCCATTCATGAAATAAAAGGAGCTTATTTTGTGAATCCATGTTTATCCCAATTGAAAGACAAACTTCGATTCGAAAAGCGGTCGAAAGTGAAGTTTTTCTTATGAAACCAAAGCATCAAAATCATTTATCACGACAAGCAGAATGTGTTTATAATGCCCAATAATGAAAAGAAAGGAGATTATTATGTGAATCCAAGTTTATCCCAATTGAAAGATGAAGTTTGACTCTAAAAATGGTAGAAAGTGAAGTTTTTCTTGTGAAACCAAGTCGCCAAAATTATTTATCACGACAAGGAGAATGTGTTTATAGTGCCAGATCATGAAAAGAGAGAAGATTATTATACGAATCCATGTTTATCCTAAATGAAATACGAATTTTAGTTCTAAAAATGATCAAAAAACAAGTTTTTCTTATGAAACCAAAGCATCAATATCATTTATCCTAACGAGAAGAATGTGATTATGGTGCCCATTCATGAAAAGAAAGGAGCTTATTTTGTGAATCTTAGTTTATCTCAACTGAAAGACAAACTTCGATTCTAAAAAATGGTAGAAAGTGAAGTTTTTCTTATGAAACCAAAGCATTAAAATCATTTATCACACCAGGGAAAATGTGTTTATAGTGCCCAATCATTAAAAGAAAGAAGATTATTTTGTGAATCCAAGTTTATACCAATTAAAATATGAACTTCAATTCTAAAAATGGTACAAAAACAAGTTTTTCTTATGAAACCAAAGCGTCAAAATCATTTATCCAATTCGGGAGAATAAGTTCATGGTGCCTAATCATGAAATGAATGAAGATTATTATGTGAATCCATGTTTAACCCAATTGAAATATGAACTTCAATTCTAAAAATGGTAGAAGGAGAAGTTTTTCTTATGAAACCAAAGCACCGAAGCTGTTTATCACAACAAGGGGAATACGTTTATAGTGCCCAATTAGGCAATGAAAAGATATTGTTATGTGAACCCGTGTTTATCCCAATTAAAAGACAGACTTGAATTCTAAAAATGGTAGAAAAATAAGTTTTTCTTATGAAACCAAATCATCAAAATCTTTTATCTTAACGAGAAGAATGTGATTATAGTGCACAATCAGGAAAAAAAAGAGATTATTATGTGAATCCTTGTTCATCCCAATTGAAAGATGAACTTCGACTCTAAAAATGGTAGAACGTGAAGTTTTTCTTATGAAACCAAGGCACCAAAATCATTTATAACAATAAGGAGAATGTGTTTATAGTGCCCAATCATGAAAAGAAAGGAGATAATTATGTGAATCCATGTTTATCCTAAATAAAAGAAGAACTTCAATTTTAAAAATGGTAGAAAACAAGTTTTTGCTATGAAACCAAAGCATCAAAAATCTTTTATCCAATTGGGGCAAATTTGTTCATCATGCCCAATCATGAAATGAATGGAGATTATTATATGAATCCATGTTTATCCCAAGTGAATGACGAACTTCAATTCTAAAAATAGTAGAAGGAGAAGTTTTTCTTGTGAAACCAAAGCATCAAAACCGTTTATCATAACCAAGAGAATATGTTTACAATGCCCAATCAGGAAATAAAAGGGTATTATTATGTGAACCCATATTTATCCTAATTAAAAGAGGAACTTGAGTTCTAAAAATGGTAGAAAACAAGTTTTTCTTATGAAACCAAATCATCAAAATCACTTATCCAAACGAGGAGGATGTGATTATAGTGCCCAATAAAGAGAAAAAAAGTATATTATTATGTGAATCCATGTTCATCCTAATTGAAAGACAAACTTTGATTCTAAAAATGGTAGAATGTGATGTTTTTCCTGTGAAACCAAAGCACCAAAATCATTTATCACAATAAGGAGAATGTGTTTATAATTGCCAATCATGAAAAGAAAAGAGATTAGTATGTGAATCCATGTTTATCCTAAATGAAAGATGAACTTAAATTCTAAAAATGATAGAAAAACAAGTTTTTCTTATGAAACCAAAGCATCAAAATTGTTTACCCCAATGGGGAGAATGTGTTTATAGTGTCTAATCATGAAAAGAAAGAAGATTATTTTGTGAATCCATGTTTATCCTAATTGAAAGACGAACTTCAATTCTAAAAATATTACAAATAGAAGTTTTTCTTATGAAACCAAGCCATCAAAATCATTTACCCCCGCAAGGAGAATGTGATTATGGTGCCCATTCATGAAAAGAAATGAGCTTATCTTGTGATTCCATGTTTATCCCAACTGAAAGACGAACTTCGATTCTGAAATTGGTAGAAAGTGAAGTTTTTCTTATGAAACCAAAGCATCAAAATCGTTTATCACAACAAGGAGAATGTGTTTATAGTGCCTAATCATGAAAAGAAAGGATATTATTATGTGAATCCATGTTTATCCCAATTGAAAGACAAACTTGAATTCTAAAAATGGCAGAAAAACAAGTTTTTCTTATGAAACCAAATCATCAAAATCATTTATCCCAACAAGGAGAATGTGATTGTGCTGCCCAATCATGAAAAAAAGAGAGATTATTATGTGAATCCATGTTTTTCCCAATTGAAAGACAAACTTGAATTGTAAAAATGGCAAAAAACAAGTTTTTCTTATGAAACCAAATCACCCAAATAATTTATCCCAACGAAGAGAATGTGATTGTGGTGCCCAATCATGAGAAAAAGGGAGATTATCACATGAATCCATGTTTATCCCAATTGAAAGATGAACTTGTATTCTAAAAATAGTAGAAAAACAAGTTTTCTTACGAAACCAAACCATCAGAATTATTTCTCCCAACAAGGAGAATGTGTTTATAGTGCCCAATCATGAAAAGAAAGGATATTATTATGTGAATCCATGCTTATCCCAAATGAAATACGAACTTGAATTCTAAAAATGGTAGAAAGTGAAGTTTTTCTTGCAAAACCAAAGCACCAAAATCATTTATCACAACAAGGAGAACGTGTTTATAGTGCCCAATCATGAATAGAAAGGAGATTATTATGTGAATAAATGTTTATCCTAAATGAAAAACGAACTTTAATTCTAAAAATGGTAGAAAAACAAGTTTTTCCTATGAAGCCAAAGCATCAAAATCGTTTATCCCAACGAGGAAAATGTGATTATGTTGCCAATCATTAAAAGAAAGGAGATTATTTTTTGAATCCATGTTTAGCCTATTTGAAAGATGAACTTTTATTCGAAGAATGGTAGAAGAAAAAGTTTTTCTTATGAAACTAAAGCATCAAAATCGTTTATCACAACAAGGAGAATGTGTTTGTAGTGCCTAATTATGAAAAGAAAGGATATTATTATGGGAATCCATGTTTATCCCAATTGAAAGAAGAACTTGAACACTAAAAAAGTTGAAAAACAAGTTTTTCTTATGAAACCAAATCATCAAAATCACTTATCCCAACGAGGAAAATATGATTGTGGTGCCCAATCATGAAAAAAAAAAGATTATTATGTGAATCCATGTTTATCCCATTTCAAAGATGAATTTCGATTCGAAAATGGTAGAAGGAGAAGTTTTTCTTATTAAACAAAAGCATCAAAATCGTTTATCACAACAAGGAGAATGTGTTTATAGTGCCCAATCATGAAAGGAAAGGATATTATTACATGAATCCATGTTTATCCTAATTGAAAGACGAACTTCAATTCTAAAAATAGGAGAAATAGAAGTTTTTCTTATGAAACCAAAGCGTCATTATCACTTACCCACTGAAAAGAATGTGATTATGGTGCCTATTCATGGAAAGAAAGGAGCTTATTTTATGATTCCATACTTATCCCAATTGAAAGATGAACTTTGATTCTAAAAATGGTAGAAAGTGAAGTTTTTCTTATGAAACCATAGCATCAAAATCGTTTATCACAACAAAAAGAATGTGTTTATAGTGCCAATCATGAAAAGAAAGGATATTATTATGTGAATACATGTTTATCTGAATCGAAAGACAAACTTGAATTCTAAAAATGGTAGAAAAACAAGTTTTTCTTATGAAACCAAATCATCAAAGTCATTTATTCCAATGAGGAGAATGTGATTGTGGTGCCCAATGATGAAGAAAGGGAGATTGTTATGTGAGTCCATGTTTATCCCAATTCAAGGACGAACTCGAATTCTAAAAATGGTAGAAAAATAAGTTTTTCTTATGAAACCAAACCATCAAAATCATTTACCCCTACAAGGAGAATGTGATTATGGTGCTCATTCATGAAAAGAAATGAGCTTATCTTGTGATTCCATGTTTATGCCAACTGAAAAATGAACTTTGATTCTGAAATTGGTAAAAAGTGAAGTTTTTCTTTTGAAACCAAAGCATCAAAATCGTTTATCATAACAAGGAGAATGTCTTTTAGTGCCCAATCATGAAAAGAAAAGATATTATTATGTAAATCCATGTTTATCCCAATTGAAAGACAAACTTGAATTCTAAAAATGGTAGAAAAGTAAGTTTTTCTTATGAAACCAAATCATCAAAATCATTTATCCTAACGAGGAGAATGTGATTGTGCTGCCCAATCATGAAAAAAGGGAGATTATTATGTGAATCCATGTTTTTCCCAATTGAAAGACGAACTTGAATTGTAAAAATGGCAGAAAAACAAGTTTTTCTTGTGAACCCAAATCATCAAAATAATTTATCCCAACGAGGAAAATATGATTGTGGTGCCCAATCATGAAAAAATGGGAGATTATCACATGAATCCATGTTTATCCCAATTGAAAGATGAACTTGTACTCTAAAAATGGCAGAAAAACAAGTTTTTCTTACGAAACCAAACCGTCAGAATTATTTCTCCCAACAAGGAGAATGTGTTTATAGTGCCCAATCATGAAAAGAAAGGATATTATTATGTGAATCCATGCTTATCCCAAATGAAATACGAACTTGAATTCTAAAAATGGTAGAAAGTGAAGTTTTTCTTGCAAAACCAAAGCACCAAAATCATTTATCACAACAAGGAGAACATGTTCATAGTGCCCAATCATGGAAAGAAAGGAGATTATTATGTGAATCAATGTTTATCCTAAATGAAAGACGAACTTCAATTCTAAAAATGGTAGAAAAACAAGTTTTTCTTATGAAACCAAAGCATCAAAATCATTTATCCCAATAAGAAGAATGTGATTATGTTGCCAATCATTAAAAGAAAGGAGATTATTTTGTGAATCCATGTTTAGGCTATTTGAAAGATGAACTTTTATTCGAAGAATGGTAGAAAAATAAGTTTTTCATATGAAACCAAAGCATCAAAATCGTTTATCCCAATGAGGAGAATGTGATTATGTTGCCAATCATTAAAAGAAAGGAGATTATTTTATGAATCCATGTTTAGCCTATTTGAAAGATGAACTTTTATTCGAAGAATGGTGGAAGAAGAAGTTTTTCTTATGAAACCAAAGCATCAAAATCATTTATCCCAATAAGGAGAATGTGTTTATTGTGCCTAATCATGAAACGAAAGGATACTATTATGTGAATCCATGTTTATCCCAATTGAAAAATGATCTTGAACACTAAAAAGGTCAAAAAACAAGTTTTTCTTATGAAACCAAAGCATCAAAATCACTTATCCCAATGAGGAGAATGTGATTGTGGTACCCAATCATGAAAAAAAAGGAGATTATTATGTGAATCCATGTTTGTCCCATTTCAAAGACGAATTTTGATTCAAAAATGGTAGAAGGAGAAGTTTTTCTTATTAAACCAAGGCATCAAAATCATTTATCACAACAAGGAGAATGTGTTTATAATGCCCAATCATGAAATGAAAGGATATTACTATGTGAATCCATGTTTATCCTAATTGCAAGACGAACTTCAATTCTAAAAATAGGAGAAATAGAAGTGTTTCTTATGAAACCAAAGCACCAATATCACTTACCCACTGAGAAGAATGTGATTATAATGCCCATTCATGGAAAGAAAGGAGCTTATTTTGTGATTCCATGTTTATCCCAATTGAAAGACGAACTTTGGTTCTAAAAATGGTAGAAAGTGAAGTTTTTCTTCTGAAACCATAGCATCAAAATCGTTTATCACAACAAGGAGAATGCGTTTATAGTGCCCAATCATGAAAAAAAAGGATATTATTATGTGAATCCATGTTTATCCGAATTGAAAGACGAACTTAAATTCTAAAAATGGCAGAAGAACAAGTTTTTCTTATGAAACCAAATCATCTAAATTATTTATCCCAACAAGGAGAATGTGATTGTGGTGCCCAATCATAAAAAAGGGGAGATTATTATATGAATCCATGTTTATCCCAATTGAAAGACGAACTTGAATTCTAAAAATGGTAGAAAAACATGCTGTTCTTATGAAAGCAAATCATCAAAATCATTTATCCTAATGAAGAGAATGTTATTTTGGAGCCCAATGATGAAAAAAAAAAGAGATTATTATGTGAATTTATGTTTATACCAATTGAGAGACGAACTTAAATTCTAAAAATGTTAGAAAAACAAGTTTTTCTTATCAAACCAAATCATCAAAATCATTTATCCCGGTGAAGGGAATGTGATTGTGGTGCCCAGCCATGAAAAAATGGAGGTTATTATGTGAATCCATGTTTATCTCAATTGAAAGACGAACTTGAATTCTAAAAATGGTAGAAAAACATGCTTTTCTTACGAAACCAAATCTTCAAAATCATTTATCCCAGTGAGGAGAATGTGAATGTGGTGCGCAACCACGAAAAGAAGGAGATATTATGTGAATCCATGTCTATCCCAATTGAAAGACGAACTTGAATTCTAAAAATGATAGAAAAACAAGTTTTTCTAGTGCAATCAAGCCATCAAAATCATTTATCCCAATAAGGAGAATGTGATTATGGTGCCCATTCATGTAAAGGAAGGAGCTTATGTTGTGATTCCACGTTTATCCCAATTGAAAGATGAACTTTGATTCTAAAAATGATAGAAACTAAAGTTTTTCTTATGAAATCAATGCATCAAAATCGGTTATTACAACAAGAAGAATATGTTCATAGTGCCCAATCATGAAAAGAAAGGATATTATTATGTGAATCTATGTTTATCCCAATTGAAAGACAAACTTGAATACTAAAAGTGTTAGAAAAACAAGTTTTTCTTTTGAAGCCAAACCATTAAAATCATTTATCCCAATGTGAAGAATGTGATTACGGCACCTAATCATGAAAAAGGGAGATTATTATGTGATTCCATGTTTACCTCAATCGAAAAACGAACTTGAATTCTAAAAATGGTAAAAAAACAAGTTTTTCTTATGAAACCAAACCATCAAAATCATTTATCCCAACAGGGACAACGTGATTATGGTGCCCATTCATGAAAAGAAGGGAGCTTATTTTGTGATACCATGTTTATCCTAACTGAAAGACGAACTTGAATTCTAAAAATGGTAGAAAAACCAGTTTTTCTTATGAAACCAAATAAGCAAAATCATTTATCCCAACGAGGAGAATGTGATTGTGCTGCCCTATCATGAAAAAAAGGAGATTATTATGTGAATCCATGTTTTTCCCAATTAAAAGATGAACTTGAATTGTAAAAAGGGTAGAGAAACAAGTTTTTCTTATGAAACAAAATCATTAAAATAATTTATCCCAACGAGGAAAATGTGATTGTGGTGCCCAATCATGAAAAAAAGAGAGATTATCACATGAATCCATGTTTATCCCAATTAAAAGATGAACTTGTATTCCAAAAATGGTAGAAAAACAAGTTTTTCTTACGTAACCAAACCATCAGAATTATTTCTCCCAACAAGGAGAATGTGTTTATAGTGCCCAATTATGAAAAGAAAGGATATTATTATGTGAATCCATGTTTACCCTAAATGAAAGACAAACTTGAATTCTAAAAATGATAGAAAATGAAGTTTTTCTTGCAAAACCAAAGCACCAAAATCATTTATCACAACAAGGAGAATGTGTTTATAGTGCCCAATCATGAAAAGAAAAGAGATTATTATGTGAATCCATGTTTATCCTAAATGAAAGATGAACTTCAATTCTAAAGATGGTAGAAAAACAAGCTTTTCTTATGAAACCAAAGCATCAAAATCATTTATCCCAACGAGAAAAATGTGATTATTTTGCCAATCATTAAAAGAAAGGAGATTATTTTGTGAATCCGTGACTAGCCCATTTGAAAGATGAACTTTTATTCGAAGAATGGTAGAAGAAGAAGTTTTTCTTATGAAACCAAAGCATCAAAATCGTTTATCCTAACAAGGAAAATGTGTTTATTATGCCTAATCATGAAACAAAAGGATACTATTATGTGAATCCATGTTTATCCCAATTGAAAGACGATCTTGAACACTAAAAAGGTCGAAAAACAAGTTTTTCTTATGAAACCAAAGCATCAAAATCACTTATCCTAACGAGGAGAATGCGATCGTGGTACCCAATCATGAAAAAAAAGAAGATTATTATGTGAATCCATCTTTGTCCTATTTCAAAGACGAATTTTGATTCAAAAATGGCAGAAGGAGAAGTTTTTCTTATTAAACCAAAGCATCAAAATCGTTTATCACAACAAGGAGAATGTGTTTATAGTGCCCAATCATGAAAGGAAAGGATATTATTATGTGAATCCATGTTTATCCCAATTGCAAGATGAACTTCAATTCTAAAAATAGGAGAAATAGCAGTTTTCTTATTAAACCAAAGCATCAATATCAGTTACCCACTAAGAAGAATGTGATTATGGTGCCTATTCATGGAAAGAAAGGGGCTTATTTTGTGATTCCATGTTTATCCTAATTGAAAGACGAACTTTTGTTCTAAAAATGGTAGAAAGTGAAGTTTTTCTTATGAAACTATAGCATCAAAATCGTTTACCACAACAAGGAGAATGTGTTTATAGTGCCCAATCATGAAAAAAAAGATATTATTAGTGAATCCATGTTTATCCGAATTGAAAGACAAACTTGAATTCTAAAAATGGTAGAAAAACAAGTTTTTCTTATGAAACCAAATCATCTAAATCATTTATCCCAACAAGGAGAATGTGATTGTGGTGCCCAATCATGAAAAAGGGGAGATTATTATATGAATCCATGTTTATCCCAATTGAAAGATGAACTTGAATTCTAAAAATGGTAGAAAAACATGCTTTTCTTATGAAAACAAATCATCAAAATCATTTATCCTAATGAGGAGAATGTTATTTTGGTGCCCAATCATGAAAAAAGGGAGATTATTATGTGAATTCATGTTTATCTCAATTGAGAGACGAACTTAAATTCCAAAAATGGTAGAAAAACAAGTTTTTCTTATGAAACCAAATCATCAAAATCATTTATCCCAGTGAGGGGAATGTGATTGTGGTTCCCAGCCATGAAAAAATGGAGATTATTATGTGAATCCATGTTTATCCCAATTGAAAGATGAACTTGAATTCTAAAAATGGTAGAAAAACATGCTTTTCTTACGAAACCAAATCATCAAAATCATTTATCCCAATGAGGAGAATGTGAATGTGGTACCCAACCACGAAAATAGGGAGATTATTATGTGAATCCATGTCTATCCCAATGGAAAGACGAACTTGAATTCTATAAATGATAGAAAAACAAGTTTTTCTAGTGCAACCAAGCCATCAAAAGCATTTATCCCAACAAGAAGAATGTGATTATGGTGCCAATTCATGTAAAGGAATGAGCCTATTTTGTGATTACACGTTTATCCCAATTGAAAGATGAACTTTTATTCTAAAAATGGTAGAAACTGAAGTTTTTCTTATGAAATCAAAGCATCAAAATCGTTTATCACAACAAGGAGAATATGTTTATAGTGCCCAATCATGAAAAGAAAGGATATTATTATGTGAATCCATGTTTATCCCAATTGAAAGACAAACTTGAATACTAAAAATGGTAGAAAAAGAAGTTTTTCTTTTAAGGCCAAACCATCAAAATAATTTATCCCAATGTGGAGAATGTGATTGTGGCGCCCAATCATGAAAAAAGGGAGATTATTATGTGATTCCATGTTTATCCCAATCAAAACATGAACTTGAATTGTAAAAATGGTAGAAAAATAAGTTTTTCTTATGAAACCAAACCATCAAAATCATTTATCCCAACAAAGGCAACGTGATTATGGTGCCCATTCATGAAAAGAAGGGAGCTTATTTTGTGATACCATGTTTATCCTAATTAAAAGATGAACTTTGATTCTAAAAATGGTAGAAAGTGAAGTTTTTCTTGTGAAACCAAAGCACCAAAATTATTTATCACAACAAGGAGAATGTGTTTATGGTGCTCAATCATGAGAAGAAAGGAGATTATTATGTGAATCAATGTTTATCTTAAATGAAATATGAACTTCAATTCTAAAAATGGTAGAAAAAACATGTTTTTCTTATAAAACCACAGCATCAAAATCGTTTATCCCAACGAGGGGAATGTGATTATGTTGCCCAATTATTAAAAGAAAGAAGATTATTTTGTGAATGCATGTTTAGCCCAATTGAAAGATGAACATTGATTCGAAGAATGGTAGAAGGAGAAGTTTTTCTTATGAATCCAAAGCATCAAAATCGTTTATCACAACAAGGAGAATGTGTTTATAGTATCCAATCATGAAAAGAAAAGCATATTATCGTGTGAATCCATCTTTATCCCAATTGAAAGACGAACTTGAATACTAAAAATGGTAGAAAAACAAGTTTTTCCTATGAAGCCAAAGCATCAAAATCATTTGTCCTAACGACGAGAATGTGATTATGTTGCCCAATCATTAAAAGAAAAAAGATTATTTTGTGAATCCATGTTTAGCCCAATTGAAAGATGAACTTTGATTCAAAAAATGGTAGATGGAGAAGTGTTTCTTATGAAACCAAAGCATCAAAATCGTTTATCATATAACAAGGAGAATGTGTTTACAGTGCCCAATCATGAAAAGAAAGGATATTATTATGTGAATCCATGTTTATCCCAATTGAAAGACAAACTTGAATACT
>JBBYHO010009276.1:2894-13513 GCA_038382025.1 Adansonia gregorii
TAAGTGATATTAATAAAAGAAAAGTGCATTACTTTCCCGTAAACTCAATATAAAATAATATATTAGATGTCAAAAAATTTTTAAATAACAATTAAATAATTTTTAACTAGCCTATGAACAACTGTTAATCCATTAGAGAAGAAAAGTAAGAGATGAGAGCCCAACCCATTCACTCCATTATTTTTTTCATCTATTATTATCCAATACAACCTTAATTACCATTCATAAATTAGATTTTGATTTGATTTTGACAATTTATAAGTGGGTCCTATAGATATGAAGGGTATTGATAAATATATTAAAAAAATATACAAAAAAGTTATGGATGTGAGCCTAAACCATCCAATGGGTTAGGCTCCACTCTATTATTTTTCATCCATTACTATTAAATACAACTCTAATCACCATTCATAAATTTGACTTTGATTTGATTTTGACAATAAGTAAGTGAGTCTTATAGATATAAATGGTATTTATAAATGTATTAAAAAAATTAAAAAAAAAATAATGGATGAGAGCTCAACCCTAATCCAATTCATTATTTAAGGGGTTGGGTTCCTAGTACCTTAAGGGCACTCTTTAAAATTAGTTAATATGCTATTTATAATAATAACATAGTATTAAATATAAAAGTTGATAATTTTATTCATCATTTTCAATGCATTGAATAGATATATTACCATACATAATAATCTTAAAGAATGCTACACATTAACAAAAATCCTCAATTTAATAATCAAGAAATATTAACTAGTGCCTAATGACACTGGTTAAGATAATATTTATAGAAAAAAAAATACAATTGATGATTTACTTTCTATCGAATTCAATAGAAATAATGTATTAAATGTGAAAAAAAATTCTTAAATTAGAAATTAGATAATCCTTAAACAATGTATATACAATAATTAAGCAACCTTTAATAAAAATAATTTACAACGAGTACCCTTAAGCCAAACTTTAAAATTATTATATATAATATATCCGTTCAATGTACTAAAAATAATAAATAGGATTATTAACTACTATATTTAATATACTATTATTACTTTAAATAATACATTAACTTTCTTTAAAAACACCGACACCCGTTATAAAAAGCTCTTTATTAAAAAGATAAAAGCACAAAAGTTTCCATCCTCCATTAAATGCTTGGAGGCCCAATGAGGAATATGATTTATGTTACACTAGTATGGTTACTTCGAGTACCATGTTGTACAGAAACTAAGGCCCCCCTATAAAAACGAATTAACATAATTTCTCTTTTTTTTTTTTTTTTGAAAGCCACTGATATTGGTTAAAATTATATTTATAAGAAGGATTCATTATAATCTTAGTTAACCATTATTTATTTCTTATTTTTAAAAAATATTCTATTTAATACATTAATTTTATTAAATTAAAAATAATCTATTAAAATATTATTTTATATATATGTGTTACTTTAACCAATGCCACTAGACACTAGATAACATTTCTCTCATAAGGGTGTCTCATGACAATAGTTAAATTGATATTTATACAAAAAAAAGCAATTAATAAATTTTTTGAATTTAGTAATAGTAATTTATTAAAAGCTAAAAATATTCTTAAAATCATCTTTAATCAATGCCTATAGCCAACCATTGTGTGAACTAATATTTATTAAAAAAAGTATAATTTATAAATTACTTTTTTTTAATTTAAAAAATATTGTATTAAATGCAAACACAAATACCTAAAAAGATACTTAATTACACTTTTCTTTCGTTTTTAAAAAAATATTAATTAGTACCTAATAACACTGATTAAAGTGATATTTATAAAAATAAAAATGCAATTAATGCTTTACTCTTAAAAATTTAGTAAAAATAATGTATTAAATATAAAAAAAATTTAAAATAATAATTAAATAATTTTCACTAATGCCTACAAACACAAAATAATATAATCCTTTAAATAGAATAATATAATGAGAAAGATTCTACTAACAAGTGCTCTTCTCGCACTTTCCAAAGTAGTTAAGATACTATCAAAAGTAATAACATTGTATCAAATGCAAATAACTTTGTTCATTATTTTCAATATATTAAATAAATATATTAATATGTATAATAATCTTAAAGGCCTTAATTAGCAAAATCCTAATGATAATAAAATTATGTTATTATTATTATTATTATAATAAAAAGTAATGATGGCAACAATTAAATTAAAATAATAATTTAAAATATTTATATTTAAAAATAATAACAGAATTAATAAAACCAAAACAATTATTATTTTAACTTTTTTTAAGATTAAAATAATAAAATTTAATTTATTCAATTACTAATTCTATTTGTTTTTGTTTTTATTCAATTAGTTATTTTATTTATTAAAATAATAAATTTAATTCAGCTATTTTCTTGTGTGTTAAAGAAACATATATAATTGACATATTGAGGGGCAAAGGACCAATTTATTTGAAATACAGAAATACCAGCCGATACATGAAAATGGATCAAAGTTCTCGGAATACAAATATATACAGATAGGAGTTCTAATCAAAATTGAATTTGATGCAGTTAATTGGTTAAAATAATAATAATAATAATAAGTTTGGTTATAGAAGAAGATTTTTTAAAAATTTCAGTTAAATTACTTGAAATATATATAATATGATATTTTTAATTCTTATTAGATGTTTTAAGTTTTCTATTGTCGAAATTTTCAACTTATTTTTTATATACTTTTATTTATAGTTAACATTTGAATATTTGTTAGATGATTATACTTATTTAAATTATAAAAAATTAGAAATTTAAGATTTTAAAATTTAATTTTAACTTAATAATGTAGAACAATTAAAATTTGGATAATTTTAGTTAACCAACCAAATGAACCGAAATAATTTTGGTTTGGTTAATTTACATCTCATCTAATTAGTTTTGTTTACGGTTAAGAGAAATAAAAAATCAGTTAATTTGATTAATGAAATTTCGATTAATCGGTTAACCAAACCAAGCAATTGAATACCACCTACATAATATGCATGCTTCACGGTAAATTTGTGCTCAGGATATCAAGGATTGCAATATTAAATCTCTACCAGGTTAGATTTTACAATTTTTGATGGATTTAAAGCACTCTTAGATAGATTTTGACGGAGGTTTCATTTAGAACCTACATCCCAGAATTCAAGTTGAGAAAAAATCTTGGCTAGCAAACTTACAGATTGAAAGTAAAGCAGTACTTATCAAAATGGTGTAGTCATTAGCTCCATGAAAACAGTGGCTACTTAATGCAATGGGCAGTAAAACACAAGAACTCTGAGACGATTTCATCGGATCTAGTCTTCTATAAGTCAGGAACAGAGCAACATAACACTTGCAAAAACTCTGAAAAATAACAACATTCAAAAAGTATAGGAGAACTTGTGAGAGGAGGATATGACAAACGCAAATAAATTATTAAAATGCTTTCTGAAGAAACAGCAAATGCAAAAGTTATGTCGATAAGCAATTTATATATCCAACTTCCAGGAAGAAATACTAGTAAATGAAGCAGCAATCATAAAGGAATGCTAATGATTTTCATCCAGCAGGATGTGGAATTCATGTTATCACAAAGCCAATATATGTTGGCGTAGTGGAAAGGCTCAGCTGGTTGTTGTCAAATAATAACTTTGAAACACTAAAGATTGTCGAGAAATACAATAAGAATTAGGATTCACTTTCATTAAAAAGGGAGTCATAGGATAGCCCATATCACCAAGCATAGATGCACATCTATGCTACCTGAACTTTTCATTTTACCTATGTACAACATGTCAGACATGGGTATGAAGATATAATACTCTGCATATATAAAAAAAAAAAAAAGAAAAAGAATAATTATACCTATGTCAGACATATACTCGTACCCGGAACTCACTTACCAGTTCTAGTGACATAGCTGCACAAAAGAAATACATGACGGCAAATGATATCCTATACAAGGTTCCAAGTATCTGTCAGAAGTACCATTATTCACCTCATTCAGAGCAAAGAACTTACCAATCACCATGCCCTGAAATTACTCATATTCCAGTATGGATGAGAGTTAGGCATCTTCTTCTTACAGATATCACAAAGAAAATGACTCTGATTCAAACAAATATCTTAAATGATTCAAGCAATAATACTCACTGCCAACTTAGCATACATCAAAGTAGCTAAATTGACCTTGGTAGAGTTACATAGGCCTATGCTATCTGGAATCTTCATTTTCCTAGAGTCCTCATGTCCAGCATCTCTACCCGACACATATGTTGACATAGGTATGGGAATATAATCCTCCATATATATAAAAAAAAATTTTTAAAAATTAGAGAATTAAGTTTATCCGTGTAGGACACATACCTATATCCAATACTTACCTCGAGTCCGAGTAACTTTAGACACAGGCAATAGCATCCAGTCGAGTGCAGATAAAGCATACAGCTTACCTTGCTAACGGAATCACGGCTGGAAATTCACATAACGCAATTGTCTTGATTCTTGTCACGATCAGTGATGTGACAATATCAATGTCATGAAACGAAATATAAAGATAAGAAATCATATTCTATACAAACTGTCAGCTTTTGTTAATTGATCAAACTTTGTCATTATTCCAATATCTAATAAAATCATCAGGACAGCATTTCTGTTTGTTCACCAAGGCTCTGCTCCTAGAATAGACAACAACCCACAATTCTTTCAGAATCATCTTAAAGTTTCTGAGATTGAGAAATCCATGCAGCAGAGATATATGCATTGGAAATCATACTAAAAATACATAACTAAAGATTCAAACTTGAACGGCAAACTAATTAAGCACATTGTGTTTTAAGTCATTAATTACCATAAAATGAAAATTTTGACACCTACCTTTACTCCTGTCCTTCTGCTTCACCATATACTCTCAGCATTTCAATGGCAGTCGCAAGGCAAAGTTAGGGTCACTGATGAAATTAGCATTAGCAGTTTGGACACTTTTCATTATTACTATTATCACAGTAACATTCATTATGTTTGCAATCGCAATAAACAAGATGTGACCAACACTAATAACCCTCTCAGCTTTCATCCCCGTAACCTTAATCATCCCCTCTTACAATCGATTATATGCTTCGGCAAATGTGCCTCCAAGTAATCAAACAACTCTCCTAGTGTCATCTTCTCCAAACCTACCTCTACTCTTTCACCAGAACTCTCTGTAACTTTGTTCTTCATTTGATCAACAACTCTCCTCAACCCCAGTCTTCCAATCCTCCACTTTCTCTTCATCTTTTCTTACCTTAATTTCTTCATCCCGCAGCAAATGCGGCTCCTCCTCAACCAATCCATCTTTTACAAGAAAAATTCCATTTTTTGCAAGAAATTTGATTCTTTTTCCTCTAATTTCTCTTCTGCTAATTCTTTTTCCTCCCACGAGGACGGCTGTCCCTCTTTTCGCCTCACCTTCCCAATTTTCCAGAACATTTGGAATAACTTATCGCAATTATCGAATCGTCATTTTTCCTACTCCTCGTAGCCCTAATATCTTCTTTCTTTTCTAATTCTAAATTCGCCAATTCTTTATTAAAACTTTCTATTTCGCTCTGCAAAGCCTTACCTCTCTTGCCGGATTCCTTCTCCGAATCTCCACCACCGCCGCCACCTCCGCGGCCATCGATTTTGATCAAGATCGAGGCAGCCTCTCCCAGCTTCAGCGTATCAACGTCGTGGTGATCAAATGGAGTTTCGGCAGCGAGTATATTGGAATCAAGAGTCTTACCATTAGAGGATCCGAGATCTCGTAGGATCCATTTCACCAATTCATTTTCGATTCTAAGGTGCTTAGAAGAAATGCCGTCATCTTTGATTGGGAGATCCTTGCCACGCATTGCCCGCCCAATCCCGGTGGTGGATCCTTGTTTGAAACAGACCGTTTCGCCTGGGCCCTCAACCATTAGTATAGTAGTCGGCCGTGGATCCATTATTGGGGCTTCGGCGACAGAAAAGTGAGAAGTGAAAGCCCTAAAGAATTTGAATTGGTTTCAGGCGGCCTTTTAAAAAAAAAAAATTTCCTTTTGTTAATATATATTGGTATCAATATATTTTTAAAAAAATATAAAATCAATATTATACTAGTAGATGTATCGTTTTAATTTTGATATTAATATATATCAATATCAATGTATTTTGATGTACCATTTCGAGTTATCAAGACTATAAACATTTTAAATTTATATATAAAAAATATTTTCTATGAAATAAATAAAATTAAATAAATTTCACATTGTTGAGTCACATGAATCTTATTTGACCATGTTTATTTATTTTATTTAAGCTTAGTGTCCTAAAATACAATAGTTTGTTTTTTATTTGTTTTAGTGGTATAGATTATGGCTTTGTGTTTACCGATCAACATGAAAGATTGTTTTTGCATGTTGCTTTCTTTTTAAGATTTAGTGGATGCATATTCCTTATTTCGTTTTATCATCCATTAGAATTAGCTCTATATATAAAGCATTAGGTTGTAACTTTCAATGATCTATATCAAGAAATAAAGTAGTTCATCTTATATTGTTTATGATTTCTTTCTCTCTGATATTGTAATAGTGGCATCGGAGCCAAGTTTTCGAAAATAGTGCAGTAATAATAGGTTATTTTTTTCCATTTCACCTTGTTCCCTTTTGAACTAACAACAATGAAGAAACATGGCCGCTGAAATTTTATACAACAAACTATCATTTGCTTTGATGGTCACTATGATCATTGGAGCATGCTCATAGAGAATTTCCTGAGGTCCTCTGGCATATCGTTGAATCTAGAGTAAAAGAATCAGTAGCTAGAATTGTATTAACAAATACTCAAAAAGTTGATTTAGATGCATTGAAGCTAAAGGATCTTAAAGCCAAGAACTACCTTATTAAGGCCATTAATTGGTCAACCTTAGAAACGACTCTTTGCAAAGACATTTCCAAGGACATTTGGGATGTGTTGAAGAAGAAGTATCAAGGTAATGCAAAGGCAAAACGTTTGCAACTTCAAGAACTTCGAATCGAGTTTGAGAATTTACGTATGAAGTCGAGGTAGTTTTCGATTAATCAAGAACAATGACAATTGCTAACCAGATGCAATCCATGGCAAGAAGATGGAAGACATCACCATCATTGAGAAGATTCTTTGATCATTGACACGAAAATTCAATTTTGTTGTTTGTTCTATCAAAGAATGAAATGATGTTGATGCACTTTGAATTGATGAGTTGCAGAGTTTTTTGCTGGTTCATGAGCAAAAAATTATCCAATAAGATAAAAAAGAACAAACGTTGAAGGCAGCCAATCCAAAATGTCCTCGTGTAGGAAAGAGAGAAAAAAAAACGCACCAAAAATTAGACAAGGAGCATGCTACTGATTTCAAATGAAAAGTAAAAGGCCGTGACAATAAAACCAGAGTCTGTAGACAAGTTAAATGTGGAATGTTATAGATGTCATAGGTATGGCCATCACAAATTAGAATGTAGAACTAGTCTCGATAAAAATCATGGTGCAAAATCAAATTTTGTAGAGAAAAAAGAAAAAGTTCCTCTTTAATGGCTTGTCATGTAAAGGAAGAAGTCCACCAAAATTTGTGGTATTTAGATACCAGCTGTAGCAACCATATATGTGGAGACAAGTCAATATTTTCAGATTCAGATGAATCATTCCGTAGCATTGTAACCTTTGGCTACAATTTTAAAGTGCTTGTCATGGATAAAAGAAGTGTAAAAATCCACGCCAAAGAAAATTTCAAGCAAATTATTTCTAATGTTCTTTTTGTTCCAAAGTCAAAAACCAACTTGCCAAATGTTGCACAACTCTGAGAGAAAGGATATGAGATTTCTATCAAATATGGAGTTTGTCGTATACAAGATGAAGAATTGGGCTTAACTGCTTAAGTCAACATAACAATAAACTGGATATTTCCATTACATTTCAACAACACCAATCAATAATGTTTTTTTACAAGATTGAATGATGAAGCATGGTTGTGGCACTTTAAGCTACAGACATTTGAATTTTGCTCTAAAAACACTACAGCAAAAAAATATGTTGATGACTCTTCCACAAATTCAAAGTTTTTCTCAAGTATATGAAGAATGTGCTATTGGCAAACAACATTGAGATCATTTTTCGAAAGGAAATCATAGAGAGCGAAAAAGGTACTCGAATTAGTTTACTTCGATATACGCGGGCCTATTAATCTGGCATCAAATAATGGTAGATGTTATTTTATAATGTTCATTGATGATTATAGTTAGAAAACTTAGGTTTATGTTTTATAGGAAAAGTTTGAAGCTTTTTAAGCTTTTAAAAACTTTAAGGTTTAATGAAAAAAGAAGCAAACATGCCTATTAAGACTCTTCGCAGCAACTGTGGTGATGAATAAAAGTTACAATAATTTATTAATTTTTATGAGGAACATAGGATTTAGAAACAATTTGCTACAACTTATACTCTATAGCAGAATAGTGTCATAGAGAAAAAACCATACAATCTTAAATAGGATGCAGACTATTTTGGTAAGAAACGGTATCCCAAGACTATTCTAGCCTAAACTTGTCAATTGGAGCATTCATGTATTGAACAAAAGTTAAACACTTGCTGTTCAGAACATTAAACTTGAGGAAGCTTGGAATAAACGAAAACCAAGTGTCGATCAGTTCAAAATCTTTGATTGCACTGTATATGCCTACATTCTAAATTAGAAAAGAAGAAAGCTTGATGACAAAAATGAAAAATGCATTTTCTTGATGTTAGTGCGCAGTCAAAAGTATACAAATTGTACAATCTTATCACTAAGAAAATTGTCATTAGTTGTGATGTAGTATTTAATGAAGAATAGTTTTGGATATGGGATTGAAACATTGTTGAACAATAAAAACAAACTGATTTTGATGGAGAAAATGAAGATGCAAGGTAGTAACCTTTATAAAATGTACAACTTGTGCAAATTGAGCAACAACCACTAGCTGAAATAGAAAATGATCATTAATCTCCATGAGTTAAAAGAAGAACAGCTTGGATGACTGATTATGAGGTAATGGAGATTGATCAAACTGAAGACTCATTTATATATTTTACTTTATTTTTCAAATTATGATCATATAACCTTCGAAGAAGCCATTAAATAATCAATGTGGCAAAAGGCAATGGATGCTAAAATTATAGCCATTGAAAGAAATAATACTTGGGAATTGATAGAACTTCTAAAAGGACAAAAGACCATAGGCGTGAAATGGGTGTAGAAGACTAAATTGAAGGAGAAGTGATCGTTGGCGTGAAATAAGTGCAGAAGATTAAACTGGAGGACAAAAGACCATTGACATGAAGTTGATAAGTATAAAACTCGATTAGTCGCAAAAGGCTATAAGCAAGAGTTCGACATTTATTACAAAAAGGTTTTCACTCTAGTTGCCTGGTATAACACAATAAGATTGGTGATTGCATTGGCAACATAAAAGTCATGGCTTATTTTTCAGTTAGACGTGAAATCGATATTCTTGCATTGATATTTGGAAGAACAAGTATTCATTAATCAACCTCATGGTTCTATTAAGACTGGAAATGAGCATAAAGTGTATAAATTGAAAAAAGGCTCTTTCTAGACTTAAATAAGCTCCACGAACTTGGTATAGTTCTATCACAATTTAATTTTGAAAAAAGATTGTTAGAAATATCCATATGAGCGTACAATTTTTACTAAAATTAAAGATGGTGAAAAAATGCATATTATTGCTTATATGTGGATACTATAATTTATATTGAAAATGACGGTGCTATATTTGAAATTTTAAGTATTCCTTAATGCTTGAATTTGAAATGTCTAATATGTAATGATGCACTATTTTCTTGGCATAAAAGTGACGCAAACTCCAGCTAGTATTTTTATTTTCTCAAAAAAAATATGTGCATGAAATTTTTGATAGATTTTAAATGAAGAATTGCAATTCTATTAGTATACTAATTGAGTTTGGTTTGAAGCTAATGAAATATGTTGAAGAAAGAAATATGGATAGCACTCTGTACAAGCGAATTATGGGAAGCTTGATGTTTTTGACTACAACAAGGCCTGATATAATGCATGTTATAAGTCTCATTACTAGGTATATGCAATGTCCCAAGGAAATACTTCTTTTTACTATAAAGAGAATTTTACAATACTTACAAGGTATAATTGAGTTTAGGTTGTTCAACCATAATGGAAGAAGGCAGATTTAATTGGTTTTATTAACAATGGCTATGTTGGAGACCCAATTGATAGAAAAAACACATTTAAATATGTTTTTATGATAGATTCAAGAGCTGTTTCGTGGTTTTCAAACAAGTAAGCAATTGTTAATTTGTCAACAACTAAAGCACAGTTGTTTACTGCAACAGCTTGTGCTTGTCAATTGTTAGCTATATTAGCTTTGAATTAATCTTAGTTTTGATATAATTAAAGCTTAAGCTTAATTAGCTTGTGTTTAAATATTTTCAAGATTAGTATTTTTCTTCATGAAATATTTCATAAATGCTTTGAAAAATATTCAAATGTGTTTTAACTTCTTTAAGCATTCAAAAATATGTTTTTAATACATACATTTATATAAAACATTTTTTAGATAAG
>JBBYHO010009308.1:0-13508 GCA_038382025.1 Adansonia gregorii
AAATCCAAAAAAATCTGCTATATACTATCATAATCTTAACTGAAATTTTATTTACCTAAAGAATAGCACAAAATAAAACAGATTTTTAAAAGCTTCAAAAGTCATAACTGTTAACATTTTGCTCCTAAAATTATATAGTGAGATTCAGTGGAGTTCCTGTGGTAAAAAATATGTAAAAGATAAATAATATTATATATGCCTTGATGCACTTCTTTCCTAAAATATATTTTTGCAGATGCTTTCACGCTATAGCATTGAGGTGACGTAAAGACAAAAATAAGTGTAATGATTATCAGAGTTTATGCATGGCCTTTGACCTTTATGGGATAAAATTGAGGTATATTCATCTGTTGCTACAAATGGGTCAGATCATGGGAACCAAAAGCTTAAGCAGCATTCCTGTCAACTTATCAAATGCCAACTACACATAGGATTAACACGGACAAGCATGTGCACTTAGTTTTCAAGGGTACTAAGCCACAAACCTGAAATTTGAGCATGACATGGTCATAAAACGGTTTCATAAATGCAAAAAAAAAAAAAAAAGACCATCATTGTGGCCATAATATGGTTCTGAATTGTTAGATAAATAGGATAATCCTTAACTAAATCCAACCTTGTGCATGCCAAAAATGACTAGGAGAAGAAGAAAAGAAAGAAAAGAAAAAAGAGACATAAACACTCTATTTTGTCTTTAGGTGGACTAAGTTGGGTTGAATCCTTTTATGTAGCACATGAGATATTTTCATTTCTTTGTGTTATGTTTTCAGTAGTTTTTTATAGAAACTTACTTAAATATAGTGGTCCATATTAAGTTAGCCTCTTCTGAATTATCTTTATTTGGACTCCTAAAATTGATTGAGAACCCTTAGGACGAACAATTTTAGAAGAGTCCTCAATTCTTATATGGTTGACACATTAGGTGTAGCATTGCTTTAAGAAACTAGTTAAGTTAGAATTACATACGTAAACCTCTAAGGGAAATAAATAGAAAGATAATGAATGTTAGGATAGGAATGGGCTATTGATTTTGACAAACATATTCTTTATTTATCCATTAATGTTTGTTTTTCTTTAGAAAAAAGTGATAAGTGGTTCTATCTTTTAATTCATACTTCATATATCATTGTTTAGTTAGCAACCTTTCGATAAGGAATTCATAATAATTAATGCTCAAACTGTCTCACAATTTTGGTAATGAAAGGTTATGTTCTATATGTATAGCTAATGCATGGTAATATGTTCTTTCATAAATGGAAGCTTGTGCTGTAACTGTTGTCATAGAGTTTCTAATATGCGGAATTATGATAAATTTTTTTGCATTTAATGATTTACATCTTGTTAGTTTTTTTCTATATTTAGAGTTGGCATATTAAGGTTAAAGAACAAAAGAAATTGATTTGACAGATAATTAGTATGGAAAATATTACTGAAACATTTTTTTTTGAACTTGAATATTGATTGTTTTATAACTGAATAGTGCCCTGTGAAACTCGTAATTGAATTACTAACTTGGAATCATGAAATACATGTAAGTCAGGCAGGCAATAAGGGTTGAAGCATAAGCCCCCTCTCTTTTTCTTACACTTTGCGTGTTTTAGCAAATGTTTGCATATGTATATGAGCATCATTTTCCTTGTAATGATTTAGTGCTGCCAAATTTTAAAGCTTTTGCACCAATTCAAATGTTTTCTCATACATATAGATAATGTTCCTTTGCATTGTGAAATTTTCAAGTGCTCATATTATGATCATAAATTGTGATGATATATAAAAATAGAGAAAATGAACGTAGTATGTAATTAATGGCTACATGAACTGTGGCTACATGGCAGCACTTACTCATCATTAATGAATAAATGAACTCTTAAGTATAGATAATTAACGAATGCTAAGAGTGTAAGAACAAAATGTTGAAAGTAGCAACACACACGAAGTATAAACTATATGAGATCATGGATACAAATAAATCGGCTTGTTGATATAGAATATGTAAGAACTCGAACACAAATAAACTAGCTTCAAGGCGTGTATCTATGTCACTATCTTTAAGGTTTTATTTACCTCCACCACTGATGTGTAAAAGGATTACCTGCGTATAAACCTTGAGGATACAATGAAGCCCAATGACTGATTACTTATTACACTAATGAAAGCAGTCCACTGGGTACTGAGTAATGTATTACAAAATTAGCAAACTTTGATAAAGATTTTTTGCAGCAAGTCTTTATAGAAGAAATCCTAAAGAGTTTGACTATAAGGGGAATAAAAATTGAAAAGTTTCAGTAATTTTTTCTTGCTGAACACATATATGTCTATACAAACTATTATATGTCTGTTTAAACAGGCATAACTTTATCTAAAAGCGCTTGTCTGTATAGACATATTATTAAAACAAACATGTCTGTTTAAAACAAATAATTAAAAAAACTTTAAAAATATAATTTTTAATTCAAACATATTTTATCTAAATAAATCTAATAATTTCATAATAATTAGATAAAAAATAATTAATTAATTAGTTGAACCTGCACCTGTCAAGTACTAAGTGCCATAATATTTATTATTATACTAATGCACAAATAGTCTACTCAGATTTGATTTACACTACAATTATATGTATTCAATTTATTATAAACATATAATTTATTATAATTAAAAAATTTATTTTTTAATTTTTTTAATATAAAATTTTATTTTGCGTATTATTTTAAAAATGTTTAACAAAAGGTAGGAAAGAGAGCATTCTTATATTTTTATGATGTTTTCCTTAATTGATTTTATTAGTTGTGGTGACTTTCATAAATTTCATAATTTGCAGGAAACTCATAATTATTTTAAATACAAACCTTTTTTTTTACAATTTTTTTTTAAATAGGAAAATGAGGATTAGAAAGAGATTTCCTTCATTTCCAATCATACCAAGTTCAGTGGCTTCATCGATAGAAGTTCCATCTCAGCTAAAGGAAAGTAGCAACACCCGACAGGTATCCTCTTTTCCAACGCCTACTAAAGGAAAAGCTAAAGTAGCAACACCCAAGGTGTTCTATGATTGGCGGTCTATAATGGCAGGAGCACACAAATTGCTTGGAAGTTCGTCATATACCTCTAATCATTGCACTGTCCAACCCAACGTGCAAGAGGAATAGTCCAGCACCAATCCTGCAAGTAATGGAGTAACTGTCACTAAACTTCAGTCAAGAAATGAAAAGAACAAAAGTTTGCTGGAACAAAAAGAATCCACGTCAAACAATGGTTTCTTTAGTAATTTCGATTCACTCATATGTTTTCCTTATGTTTTCATACCATTTTTTCTATGCTTCACAATTTTTCATTTCTTGGAGTTCATAGTTCATGAAATGTTGATCTATTAAGGATTTTATAGCTTTGATAAATTCTCATCATCAAATTGTTTTAACCTTTATCTTCAATCACGCAACGTTGATTTTTTCCATCTATTTGTAGACCTATGCCTTTGAATCAACTTGCTACCACTAAGTTTACTGAAAAAGGTTGAGTAATATATCATTTACTGATTTTTCTTTCGTATGATTTTTTTTGAAGGTCATCGAACAAGGAGGCGCAAATGCTGGAAAACAGATATCTGGTCTCTTCTCTAATTATCGAGTGTAAAATTTTGATACTTGACCTACTAAATTTATATATCCGAGTTAGGACTGATAACTTAAAGAAAAACCTTATGCTTAAAATGTAAAATTGTACTTAAAAAATATGCATTTCACCTTAATACCATAGATTAACAATCTTAATTTTGATGATCTAGGTGTAGATATCTAATTTTGTCTGGATGTCATTTTCGATAATCTTGAATATCCGTAACCGAAAACTTAATGGCAATTCTCATTGGGAATAATCCTTTGCTTATGAACAAAGATATTTTTGGTCGTAATTTAAACAATCGTAAGTTTACGTAACAAAAAGATTATATTTTAGTCTATAATTTAGGATATACAAAATAAATATTTAAGAGAAAGACTACTTTTTTTACTATTTCATTTCAAATTTTGAAAATCTTTTTTTTTGAAAATGTTATCATAGTAAATTTTCCATTCTTAGGAATTTTACAAGAAGTTTTTTTGTTAAATTTAAAAAATTAACCTTCGTATATTTTTACCGACACCTGTGTAGTATTTATGCTAATATGCACTCCAAAAATTAGAAATATTCAATGAATTTTATACCCTAAGGTATCAAGTAGCTCATTTTTGTAATTAATTTTAATTTTTTTAAGTGTTGCGAGTATTGTACCTGTAAATTTTTGTATAATATCATTTCGAATTTTTAATTTTAATTTTTATTATTTTATAAATTAATATTTTGAATAATATAATTTATTTAATTCATTTTACAAATTTTTGTGTACCCTTTGAAAATTTTCTTGGTTCTAGAATACGAATTTTTCATTATTTGTAAAATTTTTTGTGCAATTTTTTAGAATTTTAAATTTTAAAATTCTTCAAATATTCACATTAAACTACCATTGAATCAGTTTTTTAAATTTCACTTATTTGTTATGAATTTTAGATTTTTTTCATTTTAAAATATGAAGTTTTTTTACCCTATGATTTTTGGGAGATATTTTTCTTAGTTTATGATTTTTAAAATTCTTTAAATACTATTATTTAACTCATATTAAATCAGTTTTAAAAAATTTAATTTATTTTATGAGTTTTAAAATTTTTTTTGTTATTAAGATACGAAGTTTATAAAATTTTTCGATAGGATTTTTTTTTTTAAATTTGTAATTTTTAAAATTCTTCAAATATTATTGTTTAAATCATATTAAGTCAGTTCTTTTAAAAAAAGAAATTAATTTATTTTATGAGTTTTGCATACAATAATTTTTATCTGATAAAATTTTTCTCGTATAATGTTATGAGTTTTGGAGCTCTAATTAGTTTTATTTATTTATTTCATTTTTAAATTTCATTTACGATTATTAATTTGTAATTTCTTATTTTATTATTATTTTAATTTTCTTACAATTATTGATTATTTTTGCTAGTTTCATGGAAACTAGTTTAGTTGATATTCAATATTTTTATAACTAATTTAGTTGGTTTCTAATTACCAATTACATGATATTTTCTAAGCAATCATGATAAAATATTTTGAATGAAATTTGGTGGATTGTCAAATTAATGCAAATTTCAACTTTTTATGCTAATGATGACAAAAATATGGGAAAAGAGAAAAAGCTTTTTCTTTCTTCTTTTTCTTTTACTTTTTCTTCCATGCTTTCTTGGAAGCATCGGCCAAGAGGATTTGGGAATTCTCTTGGCCGAAAAAGGGGAGGATGTGTTTTGATTTTTTTTTGTTAGAAAAAAAGAAAAAAAAAGGAAAAAACAAAAGTTTAAAAAAATACAAGAAATTTTTTAGTTTTGTTAAAGTAAAAATCTCTATTTTGGATCTTTGTATTTTTGTTTATTTCATACATTTTGTTCTCTTTGGTGAGCTAAAATATATTTAAGTTCATAAATTTTTTTTTCCATGTTGAAAGACAAAGCATAATGGCCATGAATTCACTACTTTAATTTTTATTTTTATTTTATTTTTCTTTTATCTTCTTGTTATTTTTTTTATGAATCATGGTTATGTTGATGGTGTTTTGTTTGTCATATGCATGTTTATATATTTTATTTCTTTAAGTATTTTCTTGTTGTTATAGTAAAACCATATATTTATATACTTGTTTTTGTAAGTTTATCACATAATGATGTTAATTTGTGTTAAATAAAATAGGAATATGTGATTATCAAGTTCGAAAATATTGATAGGCAGATTGTTTGGATGTTGACCAAAATTCATATTTGTATTTTTTGGGGATCATTTTGTAAATATAAAAAGTTTAAGGGCTAATTTGAAAAATGATAAATAAAAAAATCATAAAATTTTTTTCAGACCTGCATGTTTAACCGAAGCATACTGGTACCTTTAGGACTGTATTTTATGCCATTTATCAAGTTAAAATATTTTTTTAGTTTTGGGATCATTTCATAAATATAAAAAGTTTAGGAACTTTTGTGCAAATATGGAAAATATATCCTAGGAACCAAAAAGATGCGACCGAATCTGGCTTGTGACTTTCTATGAGACTTTTCTTGAGTATTTTGATTCATTTGAAGCTTGATTTTACATTTTAATTATGTAGGGATCAATTTGTAAATTTTGAGAAAGTTTAGGGACTAGTTTGTAAATAATAGAAAATTTTGCTTTTTGGTCAAAGGGTTTGATTGAAAGTTTCATGGATAATTTGGAAACTTATTTTGTGGTATCTCATATCATAATTTAGGTATTTTTCACATTTTAAGGTGCAATTGTAATTTTTCAAAGTTTAAGGGTTAGTTCACAAATAATGAAAAATTTCATTTTCTGGTCAAAGGAGCTTGGTCGAACCTTCTTGCATATCTTTACCATAATATTCATGTTATTCTTTGCTGGTTTTATGATTTTTAATGATTTGTTTGTGGTATTTTACAATATAAGGGTCAAAATATAATTTTACAAAGTTTAGGTATTACTTTGCAAATTAAAAAAATTTGGTTGGAGCAAGGTATTTGGCCAAATCTTTATTGATTATTGACTATATTTTCATACATAATTTCATACAGATTTTTATAATTCTTAGGTTACTTTATTATGTAGGGACTAAAATGAAGTTCTAGAAAACTATAAGGACTAAATAGGAAATTTTTATATTAAAGGGGTAAAATAATCATTTATTGGTTTTAGAAATTTTTATTATTCCTATGACATTCCATAGGGGTATAGAAATATTCAAAACATTTCGTATTTGTTCAGTTTTTTGAAGAATACAAAATGTAATTTTCAAAAACCTAGGGGCATTTTGGTAATTTTGCTCATTGAGACTCTTTTGCGCCAAATGTGAGCATTTTAAAACTCTTTTAGCCTCTTAAGGTACGAGATACTTTTATGTCAAAGGTACGTCATATGGGCATTTTGGTTATTTTACTCACTGAGATGCTTTTACGCCGCATGTGAATTTTTAGGATTAGTTTAACATACTAAGATCATTTTAAGGTCCATTAGGTTACCGGGGTACTTTCATGTCGAAGGTACGCCCTAGGGGCATTTTGGTCATTTTTCTCATCGGGATGTTTTTACGCTGAAGGTGAATTTTTAAGATTGGTTTAACCTACCAAGATCATTTAAGGCCTATTAGGGTTACCGAAGTACTTTCATGTCGATGGTACACCCTAGGGACATTTTGGTCATTTTGCTTACCGAGATGCTTTTACACCTACGATGAATTTTTAAGATTGGTTTAGACTACCAAGATCATTTTAAGGTCTATTAGGGTTATTGGGATACTTTCATATCGAAGGCATACCCTAGGGGCATTTTCGATATTTTGCTCACCAGGATGCTTTTACACCAAAGGTGAATTTTTAGGATTGGCGTAGACTACCAAGATCATTTTAAGGTCCATTAGAGTTACCAGGATACTTTCATGTCGAAGGTATACCTTATTGGCATTTTGGTCATTTTGCTCACTAAAATGCTTTTATGCCGAAGGTGAATTTTTAGGATTGGTTTAGTCTTTCAAGATCATCTTAAGACCTATTAAGGTTATTGGGATACTTTCATGTTGAAGGTATACTCTAAGGATATATTTATAACTTTATATTTGAATCACATCTTATCTGAATGCTAAGGTACTTTCACATCGGAAGTACAATTAAGAACATGTCCGTCATATTATGTCATTCTTAGGTCATAGAATTAGTATTTTTTTATATAAAACAAAATTATTTTTATAAATAAGGCAATGTCTCCTAGTTAAATTGATATGTAGGATTCCTACCAGTATATGTAAGAAATTTTATAGATTATTTTAATAGCGAGATAACCTTTTAAAATAAGAAGTCGAGATTTTTTAATTTCAAAACAAAATAAAACCTTTCATATTCCGTATGGGCTTCTGACAGGATATGATTGAGAATTCGTGCCCACCTGGTTCCCTAAGAGTGTGCGAATAATTTTGTGATTTCTAAAAGCATTAAAACCCGACTTTCTAGAAATAATAAACTTTTATAATGAAATACCATAGGAATTATAATTAAACATCCAATGTTGAAACCAAATAAAAATTAAAATTTAAGTTAACACATGATTAATAAGGTATCAATTTTCGAGCATCATAAGAAGGTCAATCCTTACTTGTGATTGTAACTGACTCCCGACTCCTTTTATATGATCTTTGATATGGTGGCAAGCCTCGAAATTAGTATTTTAGGTTTTTGTAACCCTCAAAATACACACTCCGATGGGTGACCAATTTCACCTAACCTAAATAGATTAGTGGCGACTCCAAATAAATAGTTATTGTAATAACTATTTAGGGTTAAATCGAGTGAGCAATTTATCTCAATCATCCAGCCCCTAAAATAAGAAAATGTCAATAATGGTATGGCCTATGGAAATAATAGAATACAAGATAAATTAAATATAAGAGCAAGCGCCATTTTAAGTTGGGTTGGTCAGTATTCGTATTCAGGCCACATTGTGACAGCTTGGCGACTCTACTAGGGACATCTAGAGAGTCAGGGCTAAAATTAATTATTTGTTAACTAAATTTCAATTAATTTGGTTTCAATTGGTATTTAATTTTTAACCCTTAAATTTTTTTTTGCATTATATTAATGTTAATTTTTATGCTCATTTGCTTGTGTTTGCTTTTATCTTTTTGGGGATTAGGATAGTGGGTTTCATTTTTAAATGATATATCATAAAATTGTCCCTTCACACGCACTATGCATGTTATGCAGTAGGTTCTCCTTTGTCAAATATGAAGAGGACATAGATACCTAATATGCTAGGAGGGGGTGAAGTAGCTCTGCCTTTTGAGGTCTTAGCCTCTATTTGGGCTAGTGAAAAACCTATGGGGTATAGATTCCTACGTTTGCCCGAGGTGTTAGCCTCATTACGGACATGGAAGACATGCCCACTCCAATCAAACCTATTCCGACATAAATCCATGATGGATAAGGATAAGGTACCTCACTAGTCCTTTTAGGGCTCGAAGGATTCGAAAACATAATTAGAAGCCTGACATAAGCCACATATAGTGAACCATACTAACCTCCTAGTCAAAACCATGCTCGATTTTAGGTGTTGCCAAAATTAAGGACACATGAAGGGACAAAGTTATTTTTCCCTTTTCATTTTCAATACTTTTAATATCTTATTCGAATAATTTATAATTTCTGTTTACTGTGAATAATTTGTGACTTCCATTATTTTGAAGTTTTATTTGAATTTAGTATTTAAGGATACTAACTCATTTTTTTTTTCTTTTCCTTTTTTTGTGCATCTTTCATCTCATGTGCATACAGGGACGCTTGCTTTAAATTTGAATTTTAGCTTAGTTTAATTTCCATTAGACTTTGTGGGTGAATGAGTGTACGCGGCAGTTATTTCAAAGACATTGAGAAAGTTCCCACTGAGTCAGAATCAAATCAGAAGGAATGTAGGGACTATACATCAAGAGAATTTGTGCCAAGATTATAGCAGATTACACATGTAGATGTTTGAGAGAATAATTTAACAGACTTAGCTGATATATGGGATGGTTAGAACGATGTGAGAAAGGCTCGGTTTATTGAAAAGTATGGACATATCGCTCTTCTCCTCAGAATAACAATAGATGAACAATTGATTCATGCTTTGATCGAGTTATGGGATCCTTCCTACAAATGTTTTTCATTTGGTCAATATGATTTGACCCTTACAATTGAAGAGATTGCATTTATACTAGGGTTAGGGCCTTTAGAGTCGAGACCTATCTATTGTAAAGAACGTAACCCGATGAGTCTCCAAAAAAAGTTAGGATAGATTCTTGATTTACCACCCGAGTCAAAATTACATCATATCGAGCATAAAGGCAATATGAGTGTATCTTGTGGCAGTTTTTGAAGGAATACATCAGGGAGCATTCAGCTAGATAGGAAGCTCTTGATGCTTATGCTATGTCTATTTATGGGTTAGTGCTTTCCCAAGGATACTCGGGCACATCGAAGTAGCTGTAGTGGACCTCTTTGACCGGTTAAAAAGGAATGTCCATCATGCTCCCGCCATTTTAGTTGACATTATCTGAGCTCTCAACGCAGGCGAAAAATCAGGTCGAGGTAGGTTTTTTGGGAGTGCATTGTTACTTTACATTTAGGCTTGAAGTCATTTTTGGGGTAAGGGTGCCGTTAAAATAAAGCCATACTTTTTGCACTTTGTTCCTCTGTAAGAATTCATCAAGAAACGTTCGCAAGGTTCAGGATTGAAAAACCAATGGATGGAATAAAAATTTGGCTTCTACAGATATAACATGACAAGCTCCTTGTTTTGTGTCTAAACCTTTTCTATATCGATGTAGTCAGTTACTTTTCATGCCCTTGCTCGGTTTATGGGGAATCATAGGATATGCACCACTTTTAGTACGATGACAGTATGGATCGCAATGGTTTATTCCTATGACTGCCGAGTTGGCAAGCGCAGACTTAGACTATTTCGGGAAGGTTATAGAAGTCCACTTCAGTCAATAGCCTTGCATTAGAGAACAAGGTATGAATCAGGGATAAGTGCTTATACGGATCAAACTATTCCTGAGTATGATGCCTGAAGGCGTATTCAAGGATGTAATTTAATTATCCTAAGTATAAATGGATATAATCCTCGAGTGTCCATACAACCTCAACCTACAATGCCTTCAGAAGTAGAGTTGATAAAACAAGAAGTTAAGACAGATCGAAAAAGGTTGGCTATAGAAAACCAAGTTTTTCAGGAAGAAATTATGTATTTAAAGATTAAAATTGAGGCTAAAGAAAAAGATGCCAAGAAAATGGAAGAACAATACAACCTAATGGAACAAGATTGGGTGAGCAAAATAAAAAGATGAGACTTGCCAACATATTCGAAAGTTCAAGCAAATCTTCTAACAAGATGTCAGATGAAATACATAAGCTTTGCCAAGAGCTGGGGATGTGGAAAACTAAGGCCATAGAAGGATAAGCTAAACTAGCTGCTTTCGAACAAGAGAGAAAAGTGCATGCTGACACCCGTGCTCGTTTAAAGAGATCTACAAAAAAGGATGAATAGCTCAAGACTAATTTGGATGCAGAGCAAGAAAGAATGGCCAGATTGATCCAGGAAAAGGAAACTCTTGCTATGACTGTCAAGGAAATGGGACAAGTTCTACATCAACAACAACACGACATTGATGCCTGGGTACAAGCTTATCAGGAAATGTATGTATCTTAGGATAATAAGCTGTATTGTGTTGAGTATGAGCCTAACAAATTCTTTGGGTCAAAAATTCTACATTAATCACCTGACACAGTAGATTCACTCGGTAATCATCCAAGCAAGACATATGGTTGACAAAATCCATATTCTGAAAAGACAAATTAAACTAGTTAATGAATTTGGTCTTGCTATACTTATGTTTCCAGAACAAGCAGAACAATAATATGGCTAGATCAAAACTTTCCTTGGATGTAATCCTAACATGATAGACAATGTGTAACCTTTTTCAAAGTTAATGGAAATTTATGATCCTGAAATCTTTTGTTAAAGCAAGCGTTCCTACGAGTACATTTATACATTCATATCATGCATTTTTACCATACATACATTAATTCATTCATTCATTCACTAATAAATTCATAACTTACTCATCGCTATTACACAAGATTTAGAGCAAAGAAAATGGCAGAGGATCAGTTAGCAAGATTGGAAAGGCTTGAAGAAAGCCAATGTTAATCCCAAGAGAATATGATTAAAAGGCAAGAAGAATGCAAGCTCAAATCACCAGATTGATGGAAATATTATTGGCAAGAGAGTCAGCGTGCCCGTCCAAAATCAGTCCAACTCTTGCCAGCTCATCTAGGGAGCTCCAACCTGAAGCACAATAAACATCTACACAAGAAACTCAAAGTTTGAACATTCCAACTACACAACAAAATACTCCTAGAGTTACACCACCTCCAGTTAGTGTTATTAATCTTGACATTCTCTCATAAGGGGTTGATGCTAGAGTTTCACAACAAGAGATGACAAATCCTGATACCATTTAAGAAGTAGAACAACAACGGTAAAAAGCCAAAACTGAAGTAGAGATCGAGAAAGAAAAATTACAGCTTTTAGAAAGAAGTTTGAAAGCCATAGACAAAGGTGAATTTTGCACTAGCGTAGATGTGGAAGATCTTAGCCTAGTTTTTGACCTAATCTTGCCACCAAACTTTAAAATGCCTGAATTTGAAAAATATAAGGGCACAACTTTTCTGTAAGCTCACATCAAGATGTTCATTCAAAAAAATGGCTGGTTACTCTCGCGATGATAAGCTCCTCATTCACTACTTTCAAGAAAGTTTAACTAGATCGATGCTAAATTGGTATAACAGTTTGACACATAATCAAATTCAATGTTGGTTGGATTTAGCTAATGTATTCCTGCAACAGTACAAACATATGGCTGAATGGGTGCCAGATAGATTAACCCTTCAAAATATGGATAAAAAGCCTACCGAGTCTTTTAAAGATGTGTTTAAAGGTGGAGGGATGTGGCATCTCAAGTCCAACCCCCCTTAACCTAGAAAGAAACCATCATGCTATTTGTAGGCACCTTACGTCCTCTCTATTATGACAAACTGGCAGGGAACACAACAAAAAATTTCTCTGATCTTGTAAATTCTGGAAAAATGATTGAATCGGCCATTAAAGCTAGGAAGCTTACCTCAGGAGAGGCTTCCCGTGCAAAAAAGCTAGGACCAGTAAAGAAGAAAAATGAAACACCATCGGTCGATTATATGAGCTAGCCATACCATTCAGGACCTTGACCTAATCCAAGACGAGTGCCCCAAAACACTTATCCATACAATACACCTTAAGCACCTGTTTCAACAATCATACAAGCTACCATTCCAAACACACTTCTCTAAAACCAGCTAAGACCTAATAACAATACACAACTTCAAAAAGCTAACCAACCAAGATATCGTTATGAACCCCTTCCTTACTCTTATAAGGAAATGTTTGATAAGCTTTTTAAGTCACAGTTAGTAGCTCCAATCTTTTCCAAACCATATGAATGAAATTACCGTAGTTGGTATGACCCAAATCTGCACTGTGAGTATCATGCAGTAACAGGTCACTCGATCTAAAACTAAATGCCCTTTAAGCAAAAGGTTTAAAGTCTTCTTGAAAGGGGTGCTTTTCGAATTGATAATGGCCCAGCACCTAATGTGGCAGCAAATCCCTAACCAGATCACATTAAACCTAGGATTAATGCTCTGATTATTGAAGAAGGAAGACCAAAAAAGTCAAAAGCCCAAGAAATTAAAACTTCTATGGAAGAGGTATGGGTAATCTTGACTAAAGAAGGGATCCTTAGTCAATATTATGGAAGTATCAGAGGTCAATATGATCTTGGTGCTAACTTCTGCAAATTCCACAAGGGATCAGGACACACTTTGCAA
>JBBYHO010009368.1:0-11610 GCA_038382025.1 Adansonia gregorii
TTAAATTTAAATTAATCTAATTTAATATAAATTATTATTAAATAATTAAAAAATATATTTAATTTAAATTAAAATATAAAATTATATATATTAATAATAAAATAATTTTTATCAATTAAATTTTTAAATTAAACTAACCTAAATTTAATCAAAACTTAAATAAAAAATTTTAAAAAACTCAAACATAACTTAATCCGATTGCAAACACCCAACTTCATTTTTGTTTTTTCACCGTGTGAACCTTTTCTTTTGGGTTTGCGTGCACAACTTGATTATGGCCAAGGGCGTGCACGCACGATAGATTTAAAGGTTTGATAGTGACATCAACAGCAAAATCTTTATTCTTCCTTTCTCTTTTACCACTCTAATTGAAGGTTAAAGCCAATGGTTTTTCATTAAATATTAAAAAGAGTTACCAAATAAAGGTGAAAGTTCCAAGCTTTGGGATGTCATCCCATATCCTTATCTTAAACCCCACATGCTTTGGAGATTATTTTGATTGAATTGCCAAAACATGATAAGGAAAACTTGAATCTCATCTCTATTAAAATTTTATAATTCATCTATTTGTATATAATAATATTATTTAAAATTAATAAATTAATAATTCATATAATAAAAATTTTTATATATTTATATTATAATTTTTTATTTATTAATATTATATCATATTTTAATTATTTTTTATATTATTAAAAAGCTTAACCCCAATCCCATGTCTAATTTTCGGTGCTTAATACTCATCATGCTTATTTGCCTAGATAATTAATATGCATGCATCCATGCCTGCATGAATTATGTGCTAATTGATACTAACATTGGGGGATAATATCTAAGTAATGTCATACAAAGTAAGATGTTTAAATATATTTAAATAGTATCTAAATATTTGATTCAATAATTGACGTAAAACTGCCTTTAATTCATTTGAACTTCCCTTAATTTTTTCAAATAAAATATATAAAATCCCAAGTATTTGGATTCATTTACCGTCAAGGAAATAATAATACTTTCTTTTTTTCTTTTCATCTTTCTAGCTTTATTCTTTTCGGCTCAAGATGTAACAATCCAAGTAGGTATTAGGTACCTAGCAGCTCTTCCCACCACAAGAGAAAAGAAAGGGCGAAAAGGAAGGTAAAGAACAAAATTGACCATCATTTTGTGATGGGTACAAAGCAGAGCTCTGTCACTTTAGAACTTCCAACACTAACTTAAGATTGCAAAATAAATCTTGCACTAGACTGCAAACATTTCTTTAATGGTATATACCAATCATTTTACCTGCTAAATGAAGCAACTTTCTAAATATATACGTTATAGACAACGACTCCATGCTGGGGCAAATTCAAGGAGGGGCAGATAGAAGTCTTGGCCACACTTTTGCTCCCTAAGTTCTTAATAATTGTATTACCCAAGAAATGACAAAAACTTATTTCAACCTCTACAAATTTATAATTTAAGCCTTTTTTGTCCTGACAGTATAATATTTTTGGTTCGACCTTGATTATAGTGATTATAGAGAAGAAAAAGGAAAACTTTAGATTGATCCAAAGTAGAGAAAATATGTTACAACTATATTAGGATAATGTAAATTAAGATCTAATCTAACTCTTATATGATATATGTTGTGATGGCCTGGCCCCGACAGGAGACAGCTTCGCAATCAGATGGCAAGCTCATTACAATAATTGGGTAGCTTTTTGTTATGAAAGCGATCTATAACGTTTTACAAATACTTATTTTTATTGATACAAGAATTATTAAATTATTAAATTATGATTGTTATAAAGTATTATTTGCTTTAGAAACCTAAAATTTATTCTCATAATTTTGCTTTTAAAAGAAAATGTAATTCAATAAAAGAATAGTGATTATTAGCTTATAAAGTAACATTCTAACTCTTATTTGGTAAATTTAAGATTATTTTCTCCATTAACAAGTCGTGTTTGTTAAATTCAAAAAAAGCATTAGAATATGCATCATTATGATTTTTCATAACTAAACTTCAAGGGATTAGATCAGCTACCTGGCTCGTATGATAAGTTTTTTTCTTTTCTTTTTGGATGTGGAACATACCAGGAAATAGCTAGCAAGTGAAAATAATATTTGACTATGAGAATCAGAGAATAGATTAGAATTCTTCGATCTTTTGAGTGCCATTAGCTGAATCAGGTAGTGAATCTTGCGGATCATCGATAAGCCATGCATGCATAGATAAATGCCCATTGATGAAAAGGAAAAGAAACACACAAAAAGGAAGGGGGGGGGGGAGGGACAATTTATTATACTTAGTTTGCCAGTTACGAGGCATTAAGTTGCTTGACAATTCACACACATTTGGTGATCTCTCATTCTCAAAAGTCGGTGTGCAATAAGTAGTCCTTTGAGAGAGTTTAAGGGAGTTAATTGAATTGGGATCTCCGCATGTTAGTTTGTTTATAATTTAGTAATTAGAATAAATGTAAACCAACTTTAAAATTGCAAGCCAAGCATACATTCTTGCATCCACATAATGACACATGAATTCCAAAATTGAAAATATGAAATTTGTCAATAACTTTGTTAAAATTTGTTTCAAAATTTAAATTATGATTATAAATATATTTTTAATATTATTATATTTATTACGTTAAAAAATAATATATATAATTATGATGAATTATAATAAATATTTAATAAAAAAAAGCTGAAGCCATACTCTTTAAACTCTGTGATTTGCACATAAAACCACGCAGAGACGAGACAATAATTGGATAGTAGATAAATTGATGTACCATTAATTATAATATAATTAATGTAAGTAATAATTAAGACAAATTCGTACTACTGATTTGAGGAAATAAAAATCCAAACAAAAGGAAACAAACGGCTAAAGCTTCTTAAATCTTTTTCTTTTCAGCTTCCAAGTTCTAACCCTAAACTTAAGACAACTCGAAACGGCAGCAAGGGCAGCGTTTCTTCTTCTTCAGCCAAGTCGCAATGCAAAGGTAATGAAAGACATGCGAGCAAGGCATGCATGCCGCTTCAGAATCCACCACCAACTCTTCTAAACAGATTGGACAGTCCTTCCCCGACCCAGCAACCACCACTTTCCTCACGTTCTCCGCCATCTCTTCCGCCGTCACCACCGCCCCTTCATCCTCCTCATTATCATCATCATCATCATCATTATCTGTTTCGTGGTCATTCCCAAAGTCAGGCACTTTGTCGACAACTGCCTCGATCTCCACCTGCATTCTCAAAACCTTACTGTCTCCGTCTCTAGCAGACGCTGCCAAAGCAACCGCAGAGGCGGCTATTTCTTCCACCATGGACGGTTGAACCGGGACGCACATGGAGTTCAGCATGTCCAAAACGGCACTCTTTCCATCGTTAATCAAGTCTTCCAAGGGGAACTCGTGGATCACCCGGGAAAAAATCCTCCCCGCCTCCAAGAACATTTCACCTTCTACCCCGATATTTCTCTCCACTATAATAAACGTTGCCTTAACCTCAATTTCGAACATAGGAAAGGGCGTCAACGATTTGTCGTATGGAGCTTCCATCAGTTCCATGTCGACGTCCGAATCTTGAGAGAAACTATTGTTTTCGCTGGTCATTACTTGAAAAAAAAAATTACAACAAAGAAAGATAATTTATTAGAAAGGAAGGAAAAGAAAAGGATTTGATAGAAGGCAAGGACGCGACTAGAACACTGAGAAACTGGGAAATTGAAAGCTAGAAAATTTACACGCGGAAGGGTTGAGTCGGCCCCGAAATCAGCCATTTGTTTGATTCACTTTACGCGGCTTTCCCAACTTCTGGTTGTCGGCCATTTGGAGACCAAAGCCCATTCCTTATTTGGGATAAAAATTGGGTTAACCATCACGTTGGATAAATGGATGTCAACCCATCAGAGGAACACAGGCTATAACTAAAGTCCAAACTAGGGTGCAATCGAGTTTGGTTAAATTTAAACTTTAAAATGTTCAAGCGCAATGTGAAGGTTAGAATTGAATTGAATTGAACTTAAGATAAAAATTAAATTAATTAAATTTATTTAATTAGAATTGTTTATTTAATAAAAAATAAATTTAATTTTTATGTTTAATTTTAAATTTACTTATTTGTGTTTAAACTTGAGCTCAAATTGAAATTTTTCAATACTAATTAAATATTTAAAAATTTAATTAGACTCAAGAACTGCTTTAATCAAATATTAGGATACTTAAATATAACTTACTCAACTACTCAACTCAACAATGACCAAGCTGGATTTGATTTTTTTAATTGAATTTGAGTAATTTGCAAGTACAAGTTTCTCATTTACATCGATAATCTAAATTATAACTCAACACCTTTAATGGCTAATGAGGTTATGATTTTATTTTGTGTAAAAGAACCAGGTCTTGGAAATAAAGAAGAATAATCAAAGATGTTACTATTTAAATTTTGAACTTAATATTATTTTTTAAAAATAATTATAGCAATTAATTTAACAAAACTCAAATTCAAGATATTTGTAGGTTTGATCCCCCTTCCCGCAGTGATTGTCTTGGCAACAAAATGTTCTATTTCATACAGAAGAAAGAGATCAATTGCATTTTACAAACCAGTTTCTCAATAGAATTATCTAACCGTGAAAAAAATAAATATAATGCTTCAATTTGTTCATAGAATTGCCTGCAACTGTGATTGCCGTCATGCTGTCGTGTGGCTAACTAACCATTGTTCAATTAGTAAAGTTTTTTGAGTTCAATTTTTAGCTCAAAAATGGGCCAACAACCTTCATAGTTGGATCATCTTACATGGTTTCTCACGTAAACTCAATCAAACCTTTGAAATGGACCACCAGTCAACAGTGGTTCACAAACTGTAGCCCAAATTTCCAACTTCGTTACACAAAAACAGTCTCTGCTTATGCCCTCAAAGGCCCAAATTCAATAGCCTCTTCAATTCCGTTAGTGACTTCTTGTTGGGTTTTTCAGAGTATTTACATTTATCTGCATTTTTTTGCTTGCCCCTTTCGGAAATGTGAGTAACGTTGATCGAAATATCTCTGACCCATGTCACAGTAACGTCCGATCTATTTTAAAAAAATTATATAATAAAACTTCAAATCAAATTAATTAAGTCATGTGTCTCGAAGTTTCATGGTGCGTATGTCTCTTCACTTCAACTTTTTTTAAAGAACATGCAAGCATGTACTGCTATACATACACACATATATATATATATATGTATGTATGTATTTATACCTAATATCCATCGGACCACAACGATTTACACTGTTCAAAATTCTTGAATTTATCCTTAACCAATTTATTTAGCTCTCTTTTTATAATAATTTTTGTTATCCGCATAAAAAATCATAATCCAAACATAAAAAAATTATAAATATTAAAATTTCAAATTTATATTTATTAGATATTATTTTTTAATAGTAATTATATAAATTAATTAGATTTAAACTTATTCATAAATCGAGTATAGATTCAATTTTAGATAAAAATTTTAATAATTTAAATTGATTTGATATAATTAAAATTATTATTTAATAAAAAAATATTTTTATTTAAATTTAATTATAAATATAATTTTAATATATTTTAATATCATTTAAATAATAAGATGCCTATCAAATCCATTCGATTTACATCTAAATAAAAAAATTTCCTGCTGCGACTAAACATGTGTTTCATGCTTTGTGTGGGAGATTCCAGGATGGACAGAATACCTTTTTGAGATTGCTATACTTGACCCATGCACTGAATAGATTCTCAATTTTATTTATTTTTTTCTATCTTTGCTCTTGCCGATCTTCCCAAGTCATCTAGGATTCCCTCAAATTGTTTGAATATATATATATATATATATATATACACATACATATATATATATATATATTATATGTATGGCTTAGCTCGCAAAGTTTCCCATCGTTATCAAAGCGTTTAAAAACTGTAGAAGTAACTTAAATACGGCAGCTTCGCGTGGTTTTTCGGGCAACGGCCAAGCTAATTCCATGGGCAAGCCAGCTGTCTAGTGGCTCCACAACGAGGCAAAGTAACCAGGTATAATTTTCTTGATTTCTTTGCATGGTGATGAAAATAGTTGATGCTTTTATCGTCTTGTTTGAATTTTTGGCCAATGGAAATTAGTCAATATTAAGGATTGAGAAATTGAGAATATCTCTCGATAACCCTTCGATCCTTTTTTCTGAGCTAAGAATGTATTTACGGATAATATTGAATTTAGGCTTAATCTATTTGTTATATTAATATTATTTATATTTTTTTAAGTTTGATTTCATTAAAAATATTAATTTTAAATTTTACTCAAGTTTGATTTTATTTATGAATTGATGTTCTAAATCCATATAAATCTAATAATAATAATATATTCTTTCAAATTTATTTTTAAATATATTTTTAAATTTAATTTTTAGTAATTTAATCTTTTTATTAAATTTTAAATTATAAATAACTTAACATCTTTTTTAAATGTTCGCACTAATATTTTATATTATAAGATAAAAATTACACATATAAATATAAAGTTAATATATAGTATATAATTAAAAAATAAGTTAAATCAGATCTGAGCCTTAAATGTTAGAATCAAAAATTAAAATATTTTTAAATAAACTTAATTTTTTTTGTTCAATCACTTTCAAATATTAGATGAATCTTCGGAATCACAAGCAATTCTAATTTGAACTAAATTATTTTACATCCTAAATGGATATTTTACCCATTAATAACAGTTTATCTCTAGTTTTTGCTTTTCATATCTTTTTTTTAAAAAATTATTCCATTGCAAGCTGACAAAATTTGATAAAATTACACGAATATAATACATATAAAGTAAAAAAATACGACACGATATGAATTTATTTTCAAAATCTATCTCATATAAATTATAAACGTATCAAAATTGATATAAATATAAAAAATTTTAAATACGATTATGACATGATAAAATATATGAATATGATGTGAAAACACAAATTATCATGTCTAATTGCAGGTTGCAATGAGCCATGGTTTGCCTGTTATCAAATTAAGCTTTGTTTTGCTGAACTCATGTTAGCCTGTTACCAAATTATTCGACAGAAAAGATCATGAACGGATCAAACTGTCTAGAAATGAATTTGTTGAAGTCATGTTAGTCGAATGTTGCTGGTTTCCTGATCGAGTTCTTCCTCACGTTCAGCGGTAAAAGGATCTTAAACGCCCGCGTTGATTATGTGTTCAACACGTCCGGATTGGCGTACGAGTCGAAGTGCGATAGTTTGTTGTTGTTGGAAAATCAGATTCCTTATTTCGTTCTTCAACGATTGCTCAAAATCGTCCCGATTCCTGAGCACTGCAGACTGTCGCTCACTGAACTCGCCTTCCAGGTGATCATAGGCGTCACACTTGGCGAAATTTGGACAAGAAGGTAGCCATTTATTTGACTTAATCCGCCATTGTTCCCTAGCAACAATTCCAAGAGTCACAGCAAAGCAAGAAGGAGAATTTAGTGGCTTGCCTAGGCAAATAAGTTCAAAGCTGCTGGAATTAAGCTCACGAAGGCTTCAATGGAGGATTTACTAGACATCAGATTTGTCAAAGGTGTACTCGAAATTCCACCTATTGAAGTCCATCAATACACAGAAGGGCTCTTCAGGAATCTCATCGCCTTCAAGAAGTGCGGTTCGGAAACCAAACAGCAATCATCGTATGTAATTCAGATGAAAAGCCTGCTCCAGGACGAAGGAGATGCGAAACTGCTGATCAAATCCAGACTATCTTCGATATCATTGAAAAAAACCAGGTTAATACTTCGTTTCAGAGGGCTGAGGAAGAAATGAATGTGATGGAGGATGTGAAAGAATTCTGCTGTGATGGACTTTATGAACAAGTTGAAGAGTTTATAAGAGCCAGCAGTTGGAAACTGCAACGATGGAAGCCATCGAAACCTAGAAATCTCTAACAACCTGTTCCTCGTATTGTGATTTTCGTTGCAGTTTCGTTCATCGTCCTCATCCTAGTAGGAGCTTTGTTCTCCATAATCCCATTTTTTGACACTGATTTTAAAGGAAACTTTCAATCATGAGCATGATCAAATGCGTTTTCCTTTTTTTTTTTTTTTTCCTTTTATTGTTGAAACAATAACACTGCACCAATTGTCACTGCCATGTATTTTATGGTCACTGCTTTTGCTTTCTTGTCTAAGCCATCTTTTCAGCACAATCAGCCAATATTGTTTGAACTCTTCAATTCTGGCATGACACGTATTTAATTATAAATATTAAAATATAATTTAAAAAATTAAAATATATTTATATTTAATATTTATACAATCACATTTAAAATCAAATAACATAAGAATCAATTGCAAGCCTCGCTGCTAAAACCGTAAGTAAAGAAATTCAAAGCAGTTGAATTATAATCTTTTATTTATTTGTTAAAATATCCTCCAAGAGGAGCTTAGCATAGAGATTTATGCAAATTTGATATGAAAACGATAAACCATCTTACTCTCCTATATTCCACAGGTTTCTATTTCTTCCCCCTATATTTTAAGGGCCAGTTGCCAAGTTGCCATGACTGTGTTAAGCGTTGTCGTTATTCTCTCTCCATAAATCGACACACGAACTGTAAAATGTAGCGTGCAATCGTTACTATCCTCTCGCAAAATCGATTCTCGGACAGTGACATAAAAGCATCAATCTCTATGACTCATCTGGGACCCGAAAGAGGAGGAATCTGTAGAAACTAGAAGTTGCCAACAGATCAGTAGCGATTGGATCGGCACATTTTTTTGGACATAGTTAATACCACATTTGACATTATTTCTGATCAATAATATTCTTTGACAGGTCTTCTTTTTATTATTGTGATTATTATAGCAAGTTTCTTTAATTTGTTGAGGTGGCAATGCCAATGAATTATGTGGAACCCCGACAATCATTTCATCACAGTTCGACTGCGAAGATTGATCATCAAACATAACATATCCATGTGTGGTTACGACACGGACAATAAGAAAGAATCCAATGGTTGTCAACCAACGTCTAACTTCTACATTCACCGCTTGATCTTTCATCAAAATCCACGATTCTCCGTTACCGGCTCAAGAGGTCAAGAATCAAGCCTACATTATTTTGATTTTTTATTTTTATTAAAATATTTATATTTAATATTTATAATTAATATATATTTTTAAATTGGGATATGAATTAGGTAACATCGCAGTATAGACCAAACAAAAACAGTAATCCTCTCTCTTTCTCCCTCTATCTCTCTCTATGTCTAAAGTTGACGTCTTTTTTTGTACTCTTTCATATTTACACATTTCGGATTATTTTTTAAGGAAGATTAACACCCGATCAATCCAGAAACCAAAGAGGAAAAAAAAAGTTTTAACAAAGCTTAACATAAGAGAGAGAGAGAGAGAGAGAGAGAGAGAGAGAGAGATGGAGGCTGTTAGGAGAGTTGGGGTGGCTGTGGATTTCTCTCCAACCAGCAAGAATGCGTTGAAATGGGCTGTGAATAACATTGTCCGGAAAGGAGATCATCTTATCCTTGTTACCGTTCGACCTGAAGGTGATGATGATGAGGGCGAGATGCTGCTTTGGGAAGACACCGGCTCACGTACATAACTGCATGCTGTTCTTTCTTTTTCTCTTTATGCTTTTGCTTTCCGTTTGTTTCTCGAGAAAAATCAGATGAACTGTGTACTTGAAACCAGACACAAGACGTGTATAGTTTACATACAGATAAGATAAAAGAAATCAACTTTAAAACTTTATTAGTTTCTTTAAAAGAAATGAAATTAAATATTTGAAGCTTAAAATTCAGGGGAGTTTTTCTTTTTTTTCTTTTTTTTTTTCCTTCCCATGAAATTTTCTCTGCCATTAATTGGTTATTTTACTGTTTTGTAGCTTTTATCCCTTTAAATGAGTTCTCTGATCCTGTTATCATGAAGAGATATGGGGTAATGCCTGACCCTGAAACTTTGGACATTGTCAGCACTGCTGCTAGGCAAAAAGAAGTAATTTTTCTGCAACAAAATCCATGAAAATCTGAACTTCATTTTTAGTTTCAGTTCTTGTAATTCTTAATAAATTGATATTATTGAACTCATCGTCAGGTTGAGGTGCTCATGAAGGTCTACTGGGGTGATCCACGTGAGAAGTTATGTGAAGCCATTGATCAGATCCCTTTGAGCTGCATAATTTTAGGATATAGAGAGGTTGGCAAGCTTAAGAGGTGAAATTTCATCAATAAAAATCTCTTGTTTTCAAATTGTTGAATCATTATTGTTGGCTTTGATCATTTGGAGTGGTATTCTTTTGCTTTCTTAAAACTGCTACTTGTTCACATGGGAGTCATGTTCTGGTACATCTACATCTTTCAATCGGGTTAAAGTCAATCTAACTTTCAAGACCTATATTTCTTACAATAGTTATAGTTGTAAGCACTAACTTTTTTTTAAATGATTTACGTTCGATATATATTTTAATATGATTAAAATTAAAAAAAATTAAATATAATCATTGTAAATGTATACTTATATTTAATATCTATTTTCAAATTTGAGTAATATAGTTTAAGCATGCAGTGCCAATGCTGCGTCATGACTGAAAGCTTGAAATAGATAAATGCTTGAGTTCCCGTCTGGTTGATCGTTATGATGTTTCAGCATTTTATTTGATGTTCTTTAATTTTTTTTGTCCTTTTCAGGGCTATAATGGGCAGTGTCAGCAACTATGTGGTGAATAATGCTTCCTGCCCTGTTACTGTGGTGAAGCACCATGGCTAAGTGCTACATTTTGCTTTGATGACATATTTCCGAAGGCATTAGCCCCTGGCTTATGGTTTCGATGGGATGTAAAAATTATGTTGTTTGAATTACATTTGTAGATGGGAAACCTTTTTTCATGAAGTTAGAAAAGCTTCATTTTGTTGTAAATTCTGATTTTTTTTTTTTTGTGTGTAAACTCAAGTTGCCAATTAAGGGATTATCGTGAGAATAAACTTCTGTATGCAGTTCTAAGAACTGCAGGTTAGTGTTTTGTTTTACATATTTGAACTAAGTTTCTTTTATGGTTTTAAGATTTTGAATGCAACAGTTTAAGAAGCATCTGCTTTTGGAAAGGTAAAAGTAGAATTTACTGGAATTTTATAGCTGACTGACTGATATCCGACGAGAAGTACAATCTCACCTTCCTGGACAAGTCAGCAGATGATGGCCGATTTTTAATTTGACTGAAATCATGAAATGTAGGTTCAGAGGGGACTGTTGAAGTTCTAATTGGGGTTTCCAGATGTTATGCTGGTAAGAATCAGAGATTCAAATAGAAGAGCTATTGTAAAATAATATTATAACCATTATTTTATAATTTTAATTTTTTCTGTTATCAATGTTCATGATTAACGGTTACGATTATATTTATAATCGTAATAAATATATATAATAAAAAATATATATTTACGATGGCAATTTAAATTTCTAATCACAACTGAGAAGCAAGAGCCTATCAGTTCCAATCTCTGATTTACAACTGTAATTAATTTGTAGCATTGCTGTCTCAAACAGGAAATTTGGGCCATTTAGAGTTAACGAGTCTGTCTCAAGTAA
>JBBYHO010009379.1:3138-13499 GCA_038382025.1 Adansonia gregorii
CTCGAGAGAAAGGTGAGGGGCTACCAACAGAAGAAAGGGAAACCCACACTTCTACTAGCAGAGAATAAGGAGAAGGAGGCGATAAGATGCCTCTTCCTATTACACGAATTGACATAAGTTGAGTAGACATGTTTACTAGTGTTGTGACTATGGAGATGGTGAAGGCAGTATTGATAGATCGAGGGTTCAATTTTGGATAATATGAAGGGGCTAACGCATTATTTGGGCAACCTATGATCGAAATTGGGGAAATACAGTACCTTTTTACTTGAATATCTTTAAAGAGGGTTTCATCTACCCTTGAAACCCTTTTTTTGCCAAGTGCTAAATCGATACATGATATTGCTAAACTAGTTAAAACCAAATGCTTGGGTGATGCTAGTAACATACTTAATTATTTTACAAGGAAAAAGGGGTGGACTCTATCTGGCGAAGTGACTAAGCATTTATTTTCATTGAAGAAACAAGATGAAAACTAGTATTATCTTCAGTTAGCCAAAAAAAAATGTTGACAAATATCCCATCAAACGCTCTAGTCGCCAACGATCAATTTTTCAATATAAACAAATGACCAAGTACTGGTGGGGCCTTCTAGTGGAGTTGGATCACTTCTTTCTTATGAGCAATATAAAGGTAGCCCTAAATGAATCCAAAAAGGAAAATGTTAGCTTCAAAGGAGAGATTGAACCAAGAAGGAGTGAATTGGTTATATAAAAACTTTATAAATTTAAAAATTAAAAATAAAATAAGGAAGAGAAAAACCAACAATGGATGTATAGAGGTTCGGTCCTTTAATTTGACACCTACGTCCTCTCTTCTTGGTACTCTCTTACCAAAGTGATTCTCACAAATCACTAAGAAAATTGTTACCTTTAAGACTAAGGTATAACCCTACACAACTGTCCTCTAAGGCTTAGATAGAACCTTTCAATTACTTTGAGAATTATACCCTAAACTTTCAAATATTTTTACTTACTTTCACACAACCTCTTTTGTGAAATGAAAGAAGTATTTTGCAAATAAATTGAACCTCTAGTAGGTATATGTTTGCTAGAATTTAAGTACAAAAAGAATGAGATACAACTAGACCTAAAGAGCATGAATTGCTACAAGTAGAAAATAATGAGTTTAATGATTTTAAGTTTTTGTTGTTCAATGATTCAATAAAATCTATATCTTTGCTTCTTCAACCATTTGGAATCTCTATTTATAGCTAAAAATTGATTCATAGACGTTGGGCATTTAATGTGGGGGTTGGAGAGCCATTATAGCATTCATAAATGCTTATTTTCATTCAATCCTGTGCTATAGTATTGATACAATACCAATTATATCGATACATAATTCAAAAAAGTGACCATTACAACTTGTTGTATTGATACTAGGGTCTGGTATCGATACTAAGCAAGCTGTATCGATATAGATACCTTTATATCAATACATATAAGGGATTCAGCCAAACCTTGTATCGATATTCATGGAGTAAGTATCGATACTAAATAGCTTGTATCGATACGTACACACTTGTATCGATACATTTGAGGCTTTCATACAAACCTTGGCTACTGCCAAGCCTTGTATCGATACTCATGGAGAGAGTATTGATACTAAATAGCCTGTGTCGACACATACACACTTGTATCGATACATTTGAGGGGTTTTATGTATAGTATCGATACACTTCTTCTTTGTATCGATATTAGCCTTTAAAACTATTTGTGAAATAATTTTTGTTAACTCAAACACATCTTAATAATTTTTGACAAATTACAAACTTAGTATTTTTAAATATTCTTTTCAATTTAAACATAAATACCAAGTTCAGTATTAATTTAACTTAAGTTGTTTATTATATCAAAACCAAAATCAAGGTTAACAGAAAAAATAATTCTTCACGGGTCACCAATTTAAAGTGAGGGACTACATGACCTTAAGGAAAATCCTACAATATGACCTTAGTGTTGACGTTGTCCATCTCCTAGATATCCTGCTTACCCTGCTAGGAAGAGGAGCGAAAGATACATCATTACATGAGGTAAAATTTAAGATTTTAGTATTAGGTTTTAATATTTCAATAAAATACGTTGTCTAAATTGATTCGTGTTTGCAGATTCACCTTCAACAAGCAGCTCGCCAGTAAATGTGCTTGATATCAGTAAAGAGTCTTAGTCAACTGTTGAGTTAGGTAAGGTCCATCTAGAACTAGGATCGAAGAGGAGCAAGAGGAGACTTTAATTACGAGGGCCTCTGAGGGTACTTGCTTATGGCTATTTGATTTCGATAACTTAGTTTTTCCTAACTTGAATTATAATCATTTTGTCTACAAGAGTGGATGCTACCACAAAAGCTGTTTTAGTAGAACGTGAGGCAAAGGAGGCTGCTAGCTAGAAAAGAAAAAGTAAAAAGAAAAAGAAAGTCAAGGATAGCCATGGCTACCTTCTTGTTGAAAAAAGAGTTTCGTTCGAATTGGCTATTGCTTCTGCACCTTTGGTTAAAGTTATAGCTCTTACCAGCACACTTTTTGTGAAGGTCACTCTAGTGTCTACAAGTAGGTGAAGTCTAAAGCCTCAACAGTTTCAACTGGACCAATGTCTCCTATCAACATGCCTTCTAAGCCATCTTTGCATCCAATTGGGATAGGTGACCCAGAAAATCCAAAGATTAACCTACACCCCTAGAGGAATAATCTTTCGCTCTCTGTGGGCATTTTAAGAGATGGAGGGTTACATGTAGTTGGGCCAATAAAATTGCCTACCCTTGGATATGGAGTTCCTGATGATGAAGAATCCCATAATGAACTTGGAGTCTACACTTGCTTTTACAGTGGAGGTAGTTTTTTCTATAGCATGTTTTTTATTCGTTAGGTTTTGCATACAAAAACTACCTTTCTTTGGCAAATATGACAAGGCATAAAGAATCATGAAAATAATCGAAAAGAGGCCATGGCTTATAATATGAGGGTATAAGAATTACAAACATAGGTTAATAGCCTAACTCACCAAAGCAAGCATCCGATGACTTGGCTTTGAAGGCATAAGAGGAGGTGTCAGAGTTAAGGGCTGACAATGAGGGCTTGAAGGGCGAGCTGGAGGTGGAAAATACGACTATTAAAAAATTATCTAAAGAACTAGAAGAATCAAAGAAGGCCTTTACCACACATGATTTAGAGCTAATGACGATAAGCACCAAGATATCTGAGTTAGAGTTACAGATGACGGGTGCATAATTTTGATTCAAAAACGAGCTCGATTATCAAAATGACTCTCTTTTAGGTTAGCTGTTAGTTTGTGGCAGCGTGTACCAACAGAGTGCTTTATATGGCGTTCAGCTCCTTAGAGAGCTTTTAGACTTAAGAGATATTCAGTTTTCCCCAACTTATTGCACCTCCAAAATGCTTTGACGTTTTAAGACCGACCCAAGAAGACGTAAAGAAGATGCATTCTAAGGATAATGCCTTTATCGCTCCTGCCCTTATTAAGGAGACCACTAAATATGAAAGTGGCTCAAAGGAGAAGGCAAGGGAGTTGGTCAACCAAGTAGTGCAGGGTAATACCCTCATTAATTCTAATTTATTATTTTTGAACCATCATTGTAAATTTTTTAGCGAATCTTAGTTAATATTTATTTATGGAAGCATTGTTTTTATTGTGCACAATAACTGTTCAATTTTATGAACATAGGTAAGTGCTTTTGTATTGGCCTTGACGACTAACTCTTTTTGGTAATATGGCCTTATAATGGCCAATTGCTATTTGCAACTTTTGTAATCATTAACCGTAATTGGTCATTTTAGGATTTAAAAGACATTTGCAAGCCCATTCATGGAAGAATTATATTAAATTCATAATTATATTAACCTAAATGGGTTTGAAGTTTACAAGTAATGCTTTTTAGGATGGACAGCATTCTAAGTGTTAGGCAATGGTTTTCCCATCATGTTGATCAACTTATATGCACCAAACCTTACTATTTTGGTGACCTCATAAGGTTTTTTTTTAGTTTGGGGATAATTTTTTCCTTTTTCTTATTGGTCTACTTCCTTCATAGTTTCAAAAGACTAGTTGGCTTGGAATTGTCTATATTTTACTCTTTTGTTATAGTATCTGTACACTTGTTGTGCCCGAGCTGTTATTCATGTTGCAACATCTTCTCTACTTTCTTTTAGTAGATCTAGGTTTATTTTTAAATGTAAGTGATTGATTTCATAGTTGACATTGGCAGTTTGAGTACTTTGGACTCCAATCTATGTAAGGATCATAGCTTTAGTGCCGTTGACTAGACTAAAAGGTGTAGCACCATTTGCTTGGCATTCTATCATCCGGATTACCTATAATATTCCAAGTGTTTCTTCTGCTTAGGCCCTTTTGGCATTGTTTAACTCCTTCTTCAAAGGTTGGAGTATGTTTTTATTCATAGACTCAACTTGCCCATTAAACTGTGGATGGGCGACTGAAGTATGGACTAGGCTTATATGAAATTTTTATTAGAAACTTAAAGTTTATCTTTCTGCAGCTATTTCTCGTTATTAGCTATTATGATATTCGGTATCCCAAACTAACATATAATGAATCTCCAGATAAAACTTTCCATGAATCTGGCTATTATTATGGCTATAGGCTCTACTTTTACCTATTTTGTAAAATAACCATAGGCCACTATTAAGAATTTCTTTTATGATGTCACCAGTGGAAAGGGACCTAATATGCCGATTCCTCATTGATGAAAGGGACATTGGTTGAAGATTTGTTTTAAAGTTTCTTTTGGTTACTTGGGAACTCTGGGGAAGCGTTGGCACTTGTCACATTTCTTTGCGAGGCTTGTGGTGTTCTTTATCATTGTTGGCCAAAAGAATCCGTACTTGAGTGGTTTTTTCCCAAATGGTTATCGCAGACTGCTTTGTGAATCTCTTTGAGTATGTAGTCTGCCTTGTCCAGGTCTAAACATTTGAGTAATGACAGGCAAAGGATTTTTGGTATAAAATACCATTGATAATAGTGTACTTGGCAGCTTTTTTTTCTATCCATTTTTCTAGGGAGGATCATCTAGAGCTGAGTTAGTTTAAAGGAACACCATTATTAGTGTCATCTAGTTATTAGCCACATCAGTGACTATTTCATGGATGTACCGATCGTACCCTGGTGTTTGGATAATTAAAGTAAGATCCTTCCTCAGTTTATGATTTTCATGCTACTCGTCATTTTAGACATTAAATTAGCAATGATGTTTTATTTATTTGGGATGCATTCAAACATGATTTGATTAAACACGAGGGCAAGCTTTAAGACTACAGCGTGATATTTGGCTAGTGTATGATCTTTAACTTTGTATTCTCTAATAACTTGGTTCTCCACCAATTGGGTATTTGTATAAGCCACTGAGTGGGTGGGTCCCAAACTTTTTGCTAGTTTTATCCTCATTATGAGGGCTTCATATTCGGTGGCATTGTTTGAAATAAAGAATTCGAAGGACAGGGCATATACCATTCTTGCCAGTTGGGGTCGATTAAGAGAACTCCTGCACCTAATTTTTTTACTTGACGATCTATCGACGTATAGCTTATAACATCTCTTATTGTCTTCCCCATATGTGGGATCTTGCCAATATCTTCCTTTACCATATATTTTATGGCAACTTATTCTGGTTTGACGGGTGCTAAAAATGAGCATTTAGTAACAAAATCAGTTAACGCCTATGCTTTGATTGCTTTTCTAAGAGCATACGTTAGTCCAAACTCACTCAGCTCGATGCTTTGCCTGATCATCCTTCTTGCTAAGTTGACCCTTTGTAGAATATCTTTTGAGGGTAATTCGTTAACAGCATAATAGGGTAGGCTTGGAAGCACTGTCATAGTTTCTTAGCCACTACTATGAGTGCATAGGTTAACGTTTCTATTTTTGTATAGTTTGCTTCCCCTGCTTGAAACGATCTACTTAGGTAATAAACAAGTCGCTGTGTCTCGTTGTCCTCTTTTACAAAAATAGTGGTGACCATTTCTTTCAATGCAACAAGATATACAATTCAGAGATTGCCAAAAGAAGAGCTTACCAATAAAGGTGGTGAGCATAGATAATTCTTTAATTGTTCCAATACTTGCTAACACTCTTTTGTCCACTTATATATGATGGATGCCCTAAGTAATTTAAATAAAGGCAAGCATTTGTTAGCCAATTTTGAAATAAAGTAGTTAAGTGCCGCAATTCTTCTTGTCAATCTTTGTATTTTTTAGTAGACTTATGTGGAGGCATATCCAAGATTGCCTTAACTTTTTTCAAGTTTGATTTGATTCCTATGGAAAAGACCATAAAACCAAGAAACTTCAATTTTACTACTCTGATTGTGTATTTGGAAAGATTCAACTTCATATTATATCTTCACAGAATCTCAAATTTCTTTCAAATCGAGAATATGTTGTTCTATCGACATGCTTTTTTCTAGCATGTCATCGACGTAGACCTCCATGGATCGACTAATTTGATGTTTGAGGATCTTATTTACCAGCTGTTGATAAGTGGCCTTAGCATTTTTAGGCCTAAAGGGCTTAACTTTATAGCAAAAGGTCTTTTTTTTAGTAATGAAAGACTTCTTGGCTTCATCCCATGGATTCATTCGAATTTGGTTGTAGCAAAAAAATCCATAAATAAAAGTAACCGATGCCTTATTGAGGCATTGACAAGGTAATCTATTGATGGTAGCAGGAAGCTATCTTTAGGTTACTTTATTAAGGTTAGTGAAGTCAACACACATTCTCCACTTACCATTTGGTTTTCTTACATTACTACATTAGTAAGCCATTCTAGATACATTATCTCTCTTATGTATCTGATAGATAGAAGCCTATCAATCTTTTCCTTGATCGACTAAATCTTATCAGGCATGAATCTTTGCTTTTCCTGCTTCATTGATTTAGGACGCTGGTTGACATTTATTGTATGCATTATAACGTCAATATTAATGCCTAGAATGTCTGTTACTGACTAGGCAAAGATGTTTGCATTTTGACATAAAAAGTTCATGAGGTTGCTTTTAGCCTTTTTTTCCCAAAGAACCTCTAGAAGTCATGGACAACTCGAGGTCTGGCCAGTACAAATAAACTTTTTCTATTTCCTTGGATGGCTATAATTGTAGATGATGAAAATCATCTTTGGTGTCCTAACTTTTAAGAGTCAAAATGGTCGAATTGTTTCGCACTATGGTGTTAATAGACAGTCTATTTCTCATGAAAACTTCCTTGTCAATGTCAGCTATTGTTTCATTGACCTTTATGTATCCCACCCCTATTGGAGTTGAAAACAATATGTTGCAGTAATTAATTTTGCCTTATTCATGATTGGTCGTCCAAGGATGACATTATATGCTAAAGGTTGATTAACCACTAATAAATCTACCATTACCGTTAGAATGTTTTCTCCAACTCCCAAGGTGACTAGCAGGGTGACAGAGCCCTTTACTGGTATGGGTTAGTTAGTGAACCCTTATATCCATAGAGATAGGTGCAGGTCATCACTATTATACCCCATTTTTTGGAAGGCACTCTATTAGAGGATTTCTATTGCACTACCATTGTCAATTAGAATTCTATCTACTTGATAGTTTGTCACGATGGTCGATACAACTATCGAGTCATTTTTATTATAGGTGACTAGTTCATCATCGTCATCGCCAAAGGTAACCTTCTAGTTATCTTGGTGGACCCTTTTAGGGTACATATTGATCGCCATAATGGACCGCAAATGTGACATTCTCTTAGATTTACTGCTCGCCCAACTTTTATTGCTTCCAATGATAACATTAATTGTGCTATTACTGAGCATTTTCCTGTAGTTTTTTCTTGGCATCGATCTAGTTACTGATATAGTTTGTCATGATTTTTTTGACAAACTACTTGGTTTCCTTTTTCTAATTCAAGGCCTCAATTGCATTCATTGAGGTAATGTAGTCATCGTTGTCTATCCAATATCATCATGGAATTCATAATGTTTCTTAGGGTTTTTGAGACTTTTGTCTGTTCTCATATGCGGTGGTCTTTTTACCAAGCTGTCCCTCATGATGGCATGTAAGATATGGGTTCTGCTGATATTAAGAGGTGTATAAGAGTCATATGAATTATATAGCGGTGCCCAATATTTTTTTCTATCCATTTATGTTTGGCTTGTCGTGGACCCAGGTTTACGTTCTTGGCAGGTGTCTATTTTACCTTTCTAGGGGAATTGATCGACCTTTTTGTATTTCACCTAAAGTGATCTGCTTGTTGTTCTTGATCAGGCCCTTCAAACTTGTGATTCATAATTTCTATATCTTTGACGTTAGCATACTTGTGCGCTTTCTCATAGAGCTGATATAACTTTATCGGCTGGGCATCTGTTAAGGCATACTTCAAGTGTTTATGGTGTACTCCGGAGATAAACACCTAGATGGCCCATTCATTGTTCAGGTCCTTAACCTCTAGCGTGGCTGCGTTAAAGTGCTTAACACACTCATGAAGCATTTTGTTTGGATTTTGTTTGGCAACCATTAGACTGGCTACTATCCTAGCTACCATGCAACAGCTGCTAAAATGAGCCATGAACTGTCTGCCAAGTTGATCAAAATTCATAATGGATCCTAGCTTCAAGGAGTACCACTATGTACGGGTAGGTCTATGGAGTGTCATGGGAAATATTCGACATTAAGCAGGGTGAGAGACATCTCAAAGGCTATGAAACGCTAAAAAATGATTCAAGTGATCTGCTGGATCCGTCATGCCATCATAAGTGTCTGGCGAAAGCTTGATTTTCTTAAGGACAAAAATTTATTGGACAACTAAGGACAATGGGTTATGCTAAAATTTTAGCTATTCTAATAGTTTTTGTTTGGTTGCTTCAAGTTTTTGATTTCACGTCAGAGGGCTACCACTTGGTCGACTAGAATGGGGTCTTATGCTTGGAGATCTATATCTTCTTGCCTCCCTAGTTGATTACTGTTTGGAGTTGAATAAGAACTTTCCTAGATTTCATTGCTTTCCTGGTTTGTTTGTTGATTCTTCATGTATAGGCTCTGGCGTTTGGTATTTAAACTATGATTTTTGATGTTGGAGTGACTAGGTAGCTAATTTTGGCGATCCATTTGCACTTCTGCAGTTTAATTAATTTGTTGCTATTATTGTATAATAGCTTGTTGGGTTACCAATTTTTTCTAACATTGTTATTGGATAAAGATTTGTTGGGTCGCCATTTGGTTTGGCAATGCTTGAAAGTGGGCGAAGTAATGACCTTGCAGGTCGAGCTATGGTAAAATAGGCATCACCGAATATTGAAGTAGTAGTATGCTTGCTACTACTGGATTTATCAGTCCTATTATTGGTGGGTTGGCGGTGGATATGTTTGAAATATTTATTACAGAAATGCTGATGCTCGGAGATGATAGGCTTCCAGAAAAATGGGCATTCAAGTTGGGCACTAGGATATGCTTCTATGGTGGCAAAAGAGAGAGGAGGGTAATAAATTCTGAAAGTAATTTGATGATTGAGGCCAAGCACTAGATGGGAAAAGAGTTTGAAAATAAGTAAGGGTGTAAGGGACTATGGGCAAGATAGGCATTGTTGTCATAGTTATAGGGGGATTTACTACCATAGCATGATTTAAGGTTATAGGTTCGGGCTTAAAGCTAGCAAGCAATTAGCTTACCATAAAGATGATTATAGACGCCTTATTTTATCCGAGCTAATTTTCAGCAATCTGGAGCATGAACGTAAGAAGGGATGATGATAAAGTTCATATCAAAGAAATGATAGAGTTCAAGGTAAATACGGAGGCCTAGGGATGTCAAGAAGGCCTAGAGATCATATCAAAGGTAAATGCAAAGATATGGCATTACATGATAAAGTTCAAGGCATCCAGGGACAAAGAAATCGAGAAAATTCATAATTTTACTTAAATGTATCGATAAATGGTTTTCATGTATCGATACAATGCTCTAACATGCCAAAAATTTGAAATGTCTCCATTTGTATCGATACAACATGTAGATGTATCGATACAGGATCTCGTGTATTGACACTAGACCATGCCAGGACCCAAACATGCATTCTGTAAAAGAATGTATCCATACAAATCAACATGTATCGATACAGTGGTTCATAGTATCGATACAATGCTTTATAGTATCGATACAATGATTGTTGTATGAATACAATATTTATTGTATTGATATTATCAAGGTTTTTAGACCAAATGTATCGATACATTATGCAATGTATCGGTACATACAGGCCTTTTTCACGGTCTGGGCATTTTTCACTCATCCACCATTGATCCAAAACTCGATTTTAACTTATTTCTTTGCATCAGGAAAGATTAAAACACATATCAGATTATGAATTTAGA
>JBBYHO010009389.1:0-13497 GCA_038382025.1 Adansonia gregorii
TTTAGATCCGAAGTTTGCCTTTCAATTGTGATAAACATGCATTCACATAATAATCTCCTTTCTTTCCATATCTGGGCGCCATAATCACGTTCTCCTTGTTGTGATAAATGATTTTGATGCTTTGGTTTCATAGGAAAAGCTTCCATCTCTACCTCTTTTAAAAATTGAAGTTCATCTTTCAACTGGGATTAACATGGATTCACATAATAATCCCCTTTCTTTTCATGATTGGGCACTATAAACACATTTTCCTTGTTAGGATAAATGATATTGATGCCTCGGTTTCATAAGAAATACTTCTCTTTCTACCATTTTTTGAATTGAGGTTCACCTTCCAATTAGGATAAACATAGATTCACACTATAATCTCCTTTCTTTCCATTATTGGGCGCTATAATCACCTTCTCCTAGCTGGGATAAATGATTTTGATACTTTGGTTTCAGAAGAAAAGCTTCCCTGTCTACCTTTTTTAGAATTCAAGTTCATCTTTCAATTAGGATAAACATGGATTAACATAATAATCCTCTTTCTTTTCATGATGTGGCACTATAAACACATTCTCCTCGTTGGGATAAATGATATTGATGCCTTGCTTTCATAAGAAAAACTTCTCTTTCTTCCATTTTTAGAATTGAAGTTCGCCTTCCAATTGGGATAAAGATGGGTTCACTTAATAATCTCCTTTCTTTCCATGATTGGGTGCTATAATCACATTCTCCTTTTTGTGATCAATGATTTTGATGCTTTGGTTTCGTAAAAAAAGATTCCCTTTCTACCTTTTTTAGAATTGAAGTTCATCTTTCAATTGGGATAAACTTGGATTCATATAATATTCCTTTTTTTTTATGATTGGGCACTATAAACACATTCTCCATGTTGTAATAAATAATTTGGATGCTTTGGTTCAATAAGAAAACTTCACTTTTTACAAATTTTAGAATCGAAGTTCATCTTTCAATTAGGAAAAACGTGGGTTCACATAATAATCTCCTTTCTTTCCATGATTGGGCACTATAATCACATTCTCCTTGTTGTGATAAATGATTTTGATGCTTTGGTTTCATAAGAAAAGCTTCCCTTCCTACTTTTCTTAGAATTGAACTTCATCTTTCTACTGGGATAAACATGGATTCAAATAATAATCCCTTTTCTTTTCATAATTGGGTGCTGTAAACACATTCTCATCATTGGGATAAATGATATTAATGCCTTGGTTTCATATGAAAAACTTCTTTTTCTACCATTTTTAGAATTGAAGTTTGCCTTCCAACTGGGATAAACATTGATTCACATAATAATCTCCTTTCTTTCCATGATTGGGTGCTATAATCACATTCTCCTTCTTGTGATTAATGATTTTGATGCTTTGATTTCATTAGAAAGCCTTCCCTTTCTACCTTTTTTAGAATTGAAGTTCATTTTTCAATTAGGATAAACATGGATCCACATAATAATCTCCTTTCTTTTCATGATTGGGCACTATAAATAGATTCTCCTTGTTATAATAAATGATTTTGAGGCTTTCGTTTAATAAGAAAACTTCACCTTCTGCTAATTTTAGAAGCGAAGTTCATCTTTCAATTGGGATAAACACGGATTCACATAAGAATCTCCATTCTTTCCATGATTGGGCGCTATAATCACATTCTCCTTGATGTGATAAATGATTTTGATGCGTTCGTTTCATAAGAAAAGCTTCCCCTTCAACATTTTTTTAGAACCGAAGTTCATCTTTCAATTGGGATAAACATGAATTCACATAATAATCTCCTTTCTTTCTATAATTGGGCACTATAATCACATTCTCCTTGATGTGATAAATGATTTTTATGCTTTGGTTTCATGAGAAAAGCTCCCTTTTCTACCTTTTTTAGAATCGAACTTCGTCATTCAACTGGGATAAACATGGATTCACATAATAATCCCCTTTCTTTTCATGATTAGGCACTATAAACACATTCTCCTCACTAGGATAAATGATACTGTTGCCTTGGTTTCATAAGAAAAACTTCTTTTCCATCGTTTTTAGAATTGAAGTTCGCCTTTCAATTGGGATAAACATAGATTCACATAATAATCTCCTTTCTTTCCATGATTGGGCACTGTAATCATATTCTTCTTGCTGTGATAAATGATTTTGATGCTTTGGTTTTATAAGAGGAGCTTCCCTTTCTACCATTTTTAGAAATGAAGTTTATCTTTCAATTGGGATAAATATGGATTCACATAATAATACCCTTTCTTTTCATGATGGGCACTATAATCACATTTTCCTTGTTGTGATAAGCAATTTCAATGCTTTGGTTTCATAAGAAAACTTCACATTCTACCAGTTTTAGAACTGAAGTTCATATTTCAATTTGGATAAACATGGTTTCACATTATAACCTCAGTTCTTTCCATGATTAGGCACTATAATCAGATTCTCTTTCTTGTGATAAATGATTTTGATGCTTTGGTTTCATAAGAAAAGCTTCCCTTTTAACCTTTTTTAGAATTGAAGTTCATCTTTTAATTGGGATAAATATGGATTCACATAATAATCCCATTTCTTTTAATGATTGGGCACTATAAACACATTCTCCTTGTTGTGATAAATGATTTTGATGCTTTTGTTTGATAAGAAAACCTCACTTTCTGCCAATTTTGGAACCAAAGTTTGTCTTTCAATTGGGATAAACATGGATTCACATAATAATCTTTTTTTTCCATGATTGGGCACAGTAATCACATTCTCTTTGTTGTGATAAATGATTTTGATGCCTTGGTTTCATAAGAAAAACTTCTCCTTCTACCAATTTTAGAATTGAATTTCGCCTATCAATTAGGGCAAACATGGATTCACATAGTAATCTCCTTTCTTTCCATGATTGGGCACTATAATCGCATTCTCATTGTTGTGATAAATTATTCGGATGCTTTGGTTTCATAAGAAAAGCTTCTCTTTCTACCTTTTTTAGAATTGAAGTTCATTTTTCAATTGGAATAAACCTGGATTCACATAATAATCCCCTTTCTTTTCATGATAGGGCACTATAAACACATTCTCCTTGTTGTGGTAAACGATTTTGATGCTTTGGTTTAATAAGAAAACTTCACTTTCTGCTAATTTTAGAATCGAAGTTCGTCTTTCAATTGGGATAAACATGGATTTACAAAATAATCTCTTTTCTTTCAATGATTGGGTGCTATAATCACATTCTCCTTGTTGTGATAAATGATTTTGATGCTTTGGTTTCATAAGAAAAGCTTCCCTTTCTACCTTTTTAAGAATTAAAGTTCATCTTTTGACTGGGATAAACATGGATTCACATAATAATCCCCTTTCTTTTCATGATTGGGCGCTATAAACACGTTCTCCTCGTTGGGATAAATGATATTGATGCCTTGGTTTCATAAGAAAAACTTCTCTTTCTGCCATTTTTAGAAGTGAAGTTCACCTTTCAATTGGGATAAACTTGGATTCATAAAAAATCTCCTTTCTTTTCATGATTGGGTGATATAATCACATTCTTCCTGTTATAATAAATAATATTGATGCTTCAGTTTCAAAGGAAAAGCATCCCTTTCTACCTTTTTTAGAATTAAAGTTCATCGTTCAATTGGGATAAACATGGATTAACATAATAATCCCCTTTCTTTTCATAATTGGGCACTATAAACACATTTTTCTCGTTGGGATAAATGATATTGATACATTGGTTTCATAAGAAAAACTTCACTTCCTACCAATTTTAGAACTGAAGTTCATCTTTCAATTGGGATAAACATGGATTCACATAATAATCTCCTTTTTCTCCACGATTAGGCGCTATAATCACATTCTCCTTGTTGTGATAAATGATTTTGATGCTTCGGTTTCATCGAAAAAGCCTCCCTCTCTACCTTTTTTAAAATTGAAGTTCATCTTTCAATTGGGATAAACATGGATTAACATAATAATCCCCTTTCTTTTCATGATTGGGCACTATAAACACATTCTCCTCGTTGGGATAAATGATATTGATGCATTGGTTTCATAAAAAAAACTTCACTTTCTACCATTTTTAGATCCGAAGTTTGCCTTTAAATTGTGATAAACATGCATTCACATAATAATCTCTTTTCTTTTCATATCTGGGCACCATAATCACGTTCTCATTATTGTGATAAATGATTTTGATGCTTTGGTTTGATAGGAAAAGCTTTCTTTTCTACCCTTTTTTAAAATCGAAGTTCATCTTTCAACTGGATAAACATGGATTCACATAATAATCCCATTTCTTTTCATGATTGGGCACTATAAACACATTCTCCACGTTGGGATAAATGATATTGAAGCCTTGGTTTCATAAGAAAAACTTATCTTTCTACCATTTCTAGAACCAAAGTTCACCTTTCAATTGGGATAAACATGGATTCACATAATAATCTTCTTTCCTTCCATATTTGGGTGCTATAATCATATTTTCCTTGTTGTGATAAATGATTTTGATGCTTTGGTTTCATAGGAAAGGCTTCCCTTTCTACCTTTTTTGGAATTGAAGTTCATTTCTCAACTGGGCACTGTAAACACATTCTCCTTATTGTGATAAACGATTTCGATGCTTTGATTTAATAAGAAAACTTCTTTTTCTCCTAATTTTGGAATTAAAGTTCGCCTATCAATTAGGATAAAAATGGATTCACATAATAATCTCATTTCTTTCCATGATTAGGCGCTATAATCACATTCTCATAGTTGTGATAAATAACTTTGATGCTTTGGTTTCATAAGAAAAGCTTCTCTTTCTACCTTTTTTAGAATTGAAGTTCATTTTTCAATTGGAATAAACCTGGATTCACATAATAATCCCCTTTCTTTTCATGATTGGATACTATAAACACATTCTCCTTATTATGGTTAACGATTTTGATGCTTTGGTTTAATAAGAAAACTTCACTTTCTACCAATTTTAGAATAGAAGTTCATCTTTCAATTGGGATAAACGTGGATTCACATAATAATCTCTTTTTTTCCATGATTGGGCGCTATAATCACATTCTCCTAGTTGTGATAAATGATTTTGATGCTTTGGTTTCATAAGAAAAGCTTCCCTTCCTACCTTTTTTAGAATTGAAGTTCATCTTTCAATTGGGATAAACATGGATTCACATAATAATCCTCTTTCTTTTAATCATTGGGCACTATAAACACATTCTCTTTGTTGTGATAAACGATTTCGATGCTTTTGTTTGATAAGAAAACTTCACTTTCTGCCAATTCTAGAACCGAAGTTCATCTTTGAATTGGGATAAACATTGATTCACATAACAATCTCCCTTCTATCCATGATTGGGCGCTATAATCACATTCTCTTAGTTGTGATAAATGATTTTGATGCTTTGGTTTCATCGGAAAAGCTTCCCTTTCTACATTTTTTAGAATTGAAGTTCATCTTCCAATTGGGATAAACATGGATTAACATAATAATCCCCTTTCTTCTCATAATTGGGAACTATCAGCACATTCTCCGCATTGGGATAAATGATATTGATGCATTGGTTTCATAAGAAAAACTTATCTTTCTACCATTTTTAGATCCGAAGTTCACCTTTCAATTGGGATCAACATGCATTCACATAATAATCTCCTTTCTTTCCCTATTTGGGCACTATAATCACATTCCTCTTGTTATGATAAATGATTTTGATGCTTTGGTTTCCTAGGAAAAGCTTCCATTTCTACCCTTTTTTAAAATTAAAGTTCATCTTTCAACTGGGATATACATGGATCCACATAATAATATCTTTTTTTTCATGATTGGGCACTATAAACACATTTTTTTCATTGGGATAAATGATATTGATGCCTTGGTTTCATAAGAAAAACTTTTCTTTCTACCATTTTTAGAATCGAACTTCGCCTTTTAATTGGGATAAACATGGATTCACATAATAATCTCTTTTCTTTCCATGATTGGGTACTATAATCACATTCTCCTTGTTATGGTAAATGATATTGATGCTTTGGTTTCATAAGAAAAGCTTGCCTTTCTACCTTGTTTAGAATTGAAGTTCATCTTTCAACTAGATAAACATGAATTCACATAATAATTCCCTTTCTTTTCATGATTGGGTGCTATAAACACATTCTCCTCGTTGGGATAAATGATATTGATGCCTTGGTTTCATAAGAAAAACTTCACTTTCAACCATATTTAGAATTGAAGTTTGCTTTTTCATTGGGACAAACATGGATTCACATAATAATCTCCTTTCTTTCCATGATTGGGTGCTACAATCACATTTTTCCTATTGTGATAAATGATTTTGATGCTTTGGTTTCATAAGAAAAGCATCCCTTTCTACCTTTTTTAGAATTGAAGTTCATTTTTCAATTGGAATAAATGTGGATTCACATAATAATCCCCTTTCTTTTCATGATTCGGCACTATAAACACATTCTCCATATTGTGATAAACGATTTCGATACTTTGGTATAATAAGAAAACTTCATTTTCTACCAATTTTAAAATTAAAGCCCGTCTTTCTATTGGGATAAGCATGGATTTACATAATAAGTTCCTTTCTTTCCATGATTGGGCACTATAATCGCACTCTCCTTGTTGTGATAATTGAGTTTGATGCTTTGGTTTCATAAGAAAAAATTTTCTTTCTAGCATTTTTGGAATTAAAGTTTGCTTTTCAATTGGGATAAACATGGATTCACATAATAATCTCCTTTCTTCCATGATTGGGCGCTATAATCACATTCTCCTTATTGTGATAATTGATTTTGATGCTTTGGTTTCATAAGAAAAGCTTCTCTTTCTACCTTTATTAGAATTGAAGTTCATTTTTCAATTGAGATAAATATGGATTCACATAATAATCCCCTTTCTTTTAATGATTGGGCACTATAAACACATTCTCCTTGTTGTGATAAACGATTTCGATGCTTTTGTGTGATAAGAAAACTTCACTTTTTACCAATTTTAAAATCAAAATTCATCTTTCAATTGGGATAAACATGGATTGACATAATAATCTTCTTTCTTTCCATGATTGGGCGCTCTAATCTCATTCTCCTTGTTGTGATAAATGATTTTGATGCTTTGGTTTCATAAGAAAAGCTTCTCTTTTGGCCATTTTTAGAATTGAACTTTGCCTTTCAATTAGGATAAACATGGATTCACATAATAATCTCCTTTCCTTCCATGATTGGGTGCTCTAATCACATTCTGCTGGTTGTGATAAATGATTTTGATGCTTGGGTTTCATAAGAAAAGCTTCCTTTTCTACCTTTTTTAGAATTGAAGTTCATCTTTCAATTGGGATAAACATGGATTAACATAATAATCTCCTTCCTTCTAATGATTGGGCACTATAAACACATTCTCCTTGTTGTGATAAACTATTTTGATGCTTTGGTTTAAAAAGAAAACTTCGCTTCCTACCAATTTAGAATCGAAGTTCGTCTTTCAATTGGGATAAACATTGATTCACATAATAATCTCCTTTCTTTCCATGATTGAGTGCTATAATCACTTTCTCCTTGTTGTGATAAATGATTTTGATGCTTTGGTTTCATCGGAAAAGCTTCCCTTTCTACCTTTTTCAGAATTGAAGTTCATCTTTTAATTGGGATAAACATGGATTAACATAATAATCCCCTTTCTTCTCATGATTGGGAACTATGAACACATTTTTCTCATTGGGATAAATGATATTGATGCATTGGTTTCATAAGAAAAACTTCCCTTTCTACCATTTTTAGATCCGAAGTTCACCTTTCAATTGGGATAAGCATGCATTCACATAATAATCTCCTTTCTTTCCTTATTTGGGCACTACAATCACATTCTTCTTGTTGTGATAAATGATTTTGATGCTTTGGTTTCATAGGAAAAGCTTTCATTTCTACCCTTTCTTAAAATTGAAGTTCATCTTTCAACTGGGATAAACAGGGATCCACATAATAATCCCCTTTTTTTCATGATTGGGCACTATAAACACATTTTTTTCATTGGGGTAAATGATATTGATGCCTTGGTTTCTTAAGAAAAACTTCTCTTTCTACCATTTTTAGAACCGAACTTCGCCTTTTAGTTGGGATAAATATGGATTCACATAATAATCTCCTTTCTTTTCATGATTGGTTACTATAATCACATTCGCTTAGTTGTGGTAAATGATATTGATGCTTTGGTTTCATAAGGAAAGCTTCCCTTTCTACCCTTTTTTAAAATTGAATTTCATTTTTCAACTGGGATAAACATGGATACACATAATAATCCCCTTTCTTTTCATGATTAGGCACTATAAACACATTCTCCTCATTGTGATAAATGATATCGATGCTTTGGTTTAATAAGAAAACTTCACATTTTACCAATTTTAGAATCGAAATTCGTCTTTCAATTAGGATAAACATGGATTCGCATAAATAATCTCTTTTCTTGCCATGATTGGGTGCTAAAATCATAATCTCTTTGTCGTGATTAACGATTTTGATGCTTTGGTTTCATAAAAGAAGCTTTCTTCTCTACCTTTCTTATAATTGAAGTTCATCTTTCAATTGGATAAACATGGACTCACATAATAATCCTCTTTCTTTTCATGATTGGGCACTATTAACACATTCTTCTCATTGGGATAAATGATATTGATGCCCTGGTTTCATAAGAAAAACTTCTCTTTCTATCATTTTTAGAATTAAAGTTTGCATTTCAATTAGGATAAACTTGGATTCACATAGTAGTCTCTTTTCTTTCTATGATTGGGCGTAGTAATCACATTCTCCTTATTGTGATAAATGATTTTGATGCTTTGGTTTCATAAGAAAAGCTTCCCTTTCTACTTTTTTTAGAATTAATGTTCATTTTTCAATTGGGATAAACATGGATTCACATAATAATCCCATTTCTTTTCATGGTTGGGCACTATAAACACATTCTCCTTGTTGTGATAAATGATTTTGATGCTTTGGTTTAATAAGAAAACCTCACTTTCTACCAATTTTAGAATTGAAGTTCATCTTTCAATTGGGATAAACATGGATTCACTTAATAATCTCCTTTCTTTCCATGATTTGGGCGCTATAATCACATTCTCCTTGTTGTGATAAATGATTTTGATGCTTTGGTTTCATAAGAAAGGCTTCCCTTTCTACCTTTTTTAAAATTGAAGTTCATCTTTCGATTGGGATAAACATGGATTCACATAATAATCCCCTTTCTTTTTATGATTGGGCGCTACAAACACATTCTCCTCGTTGGGATAAATGGTATTAATGCGTTGGTTTCATAAGAAAAACCTCTCCTTCTACCATTTTTAGAATTGAAGTTTGCTTTTCAATTAGGATAAACATGGATTCACATAATAATCTACTTTTTTTCCATGACTGGGCGTTGTAATCACATTCTCCTTGTTGTGATAAATGATTTTGATGCTTTGGTTTCATAAGAAAAGCTTCCCTTTTCTCCTTTTTTTAGAATTGAAGATCATTTTTCAATTTGGATAAACATGTATTCACATAATAATCCCCTTGCATTTCATGATTGGACACTATAAACACATTGTCCTGGTTGTCATAAATGTTTTTTATTCGTTGGTTTAACAACAAAACTTCACTTTGTTCCAATTTTAGAACTGAACTTCATCTTTCAATTGGGGTAAACATGGATTCACATAATAATCTCCTTTCTTTCCTTGATTGGGTGCTATAATCACATTCTCCTTGTTGTGATAAATGATTTTGATGCTTTGGTTTCATAAGAATAGCTTCCCTTTCTACGTTTTTTAGAATTGAAGTTCATTTTTCAATTGGGATAAACATGAATTTACATAATAATCCCCTTTCTTTTCATGATTGGGTAGTATAAACACATTCTCCTCATTCGAATAAATGATATTGTTGCCTTGGGTTCTTAAGAAAAACTTCTCTTTCTACCATTTTTAGAATTGAAGTTCGGTTTTTAATTGGGATAAACATGGATTCACATAATAATCTCTTTGCTTTCCATGACTGGGCACTATAATCACATTCTCCTTGTTGTGATAAATGATTTTGATGCTCTAGTTTCATAAGGAAAGCATCCCTTTCTATCTTTTGTAGAATTAAAGTTCATTCTTCAATTGGGATAAACATGGATTCACATAATAATCCCCTTTCTTTTCATGATTGGGCACTATAAACACATTCTCCTCATTGGGATAAGTGATATTGAAGCCTTGGCTTCATAAGAATAACTTCTCTTTCTACCATTTTTAGAATTGAAGCTCGCCTTTCAATTGGGATAAACATGCATTCACATAATAATCTCCTTTCTTTCTTTTTTTAGGCGCTAGAATCACATTCTTCTTGTTGTGATAAATGATTTTGATGCTTTGGTTTCATAGGAAAAGCTTCCATTTCTACTCTTTCTTAAAATTGAAGTTCATCTTTTAACTAGGATAAACATGGATCCACATAATAATTCCCTTTTTTTTTCATGATTGGGCACTATAAACACATTTTTTTCATTGGGATAAATGATATTGATGCCTTGGTTTCATAAGAAAAACTTCTTTTTCTACCATTTTTAGAACCGAACTTCGCCTTTTAATTGGGATAAACATGGATTCACATAATAATCTCCTTTCTTTCAATGATTGGGTACTATAATCACATTCTCTTAATTGTGGTACATGATATTGATGCTTTGGTTTCATAAGAAAAGCTTCCCTTTCTACCCTTTTTTAAAATTGAATTTCATCTTTCAACTGGGATAGACATGGAAACACATAATAATCCCTTTTCTTTTCATGATTGGGCACTATAAACACATTCTCCTTATTAGGATAAGTGATATTGATGCCTTGGTTTCATAAGAAAAACTTCTCTTTCTACCATTTTTAGAATTGAAGTTCGCCTTTCAATTAGGATAAACATGGATTCAAATAATAATCTAATTTCCTTCCATGATTGGGTGCTATAATCACATTCTTGTGATAAATTATTTTGATGCTTTGGTTTCATAAAAAAACCTTCCTTTCTACCTTTTCTGGAATTTAAGTTCATCTTTCAATTGGGATAAACATGGATTAACATAATAATCCCCTTTCTTTTCACAATTGGGCACTATAAACACATTCTCCTCATTGGGATAAATGGTATTGATGCATTGGTTTCAAAAGAAAAACTTCTCTTTCAACCATTCTTAGAACTGAACTTCACTTTTTAATTGGCATAAACATGGATTCACATAATAATCTCCTTTCTTTCCATGAGTAGGCTCTATAATCACATTCTCCTTATTGTGATTAATGATTTTGATGCTTTGGTTTCATAAGAAAAGCTTCCCTTTCTACCTTGTTTAGAATTGAAGTTCATCTTTCAACTGGATAAACATGAATTCACATAATAATCCCCTTTCTTTTCATAATTGGGTGCTATAAACACATTCTCCTTGTTGGGATAAATGATGTTGATGCCTTGGTTTCATAAGAAAAACTTCACTATCAACCATTTTTAGAATTGAAGTTCGCCTTTTAATTAGGACAAACATGGATTCACATAATAATTTCCTTTCTTTCCATGATTGGGTGCTACAATCACATTCTCCCTATTGTGAGAAATGATTTTGATGCCTTGGTTTCATAAGAAAAGCTTCCCTTTCTACCTTTTTTAGAATTGAAGTTCATTTTTCAATTGGGATAAACATGGATTCACATAATAATCCCCTTTCTTTTTATGATTGGGCACTATAAACACATTCTCCATATTATGATGAACGATTTTGATGCTTTGGTTTAATAAGAAAACTTTATTTTCTACCAATTTTAGAGCCGAAGCCTGTTTTTCTATTGGGATAAGCATGGATTCACATAATAATCTTCTTTCTTTCCATGATTGGCACTATAATCATATTCTTCTTGTTGTGATAAATGACTGTGATGCCTTGGTTTCAGAAGAAAAACTTTTCATTCTAGCATTTTTAGAATTGAAGTTCGCTTTTCAATTGGGATAAACATGGATTCACATAATAATCTACTTTCTTACCATGATTGGGCTCTATAATCACATTCTCCTTGTTGTGATAAATGATTTTGATGATTTGGTTTCATAAAAAAAGCTTTCTTTTCTACCTTTTTAGAATTGAAGTTCATCTTTAAATTGGGATAAACATGGATTAACATAATAATCCCTTTTCTTTTCATGATTGGGCACTATAAACACATTCTCCTGGTTGGGATAAATGATATTGATGCCTTTGTTTCATAAGAAAAACTTCTCTTTTTGTAATTTTTTAAACTGAAGTTCCCTTTCAATCGGGCTAAACATGGATTCACATAATAATCTCTTTCTTTCCATGATTGGGCACTTTAATCACATTCTCTTTGCTGTGATAAATGATTTTGATGCTTTGGTTTCATAGGAAAAGCTTCCCTTTCTACCTTTTTTAGAATTAAAGTTCATCTTTCAACTAAGATAAACATGGATTCACATAATAATCCCATTTCTTTTTATGATTGGGCACTATAAACACATTCGCCTCGTTGGGATGAATGAATTATGTTGATGCCTTGATTTCATAAAAAACACTTCTCTTTCTACTATTTTTAGAATTGAACTTCGCCTCTCAATTGGGATAAAGATGGATTCACATAATAATCTCCTTTCTTTCCATGATTGGGCACTATAATCATATTCTCCTTGTTGTGATAAATGATTTTGATGCTTTGGTGTCATAAGAAAAGCTTCAGTTTCTGCCTTTTTTAGAATTGAAGTTTATCTTTCAATTGGAATAAACATGGATTCACATAATAATCCCCTTTCTTATCATGATTGGGCACTATAAACACATTCTTCTCAATCGGATAAATGATATTTATGCCTGGGTTTCATAAGAAAAACCTTTCTTTCTACCATTTTGAGGATCGGAGTTCGTCTTTCAATTGAGATAAACATGGATTCACATAATAATCTCCTTTCTTTCCATGATTGGGCGCTATAATCACATTCTCCTTGTTGTGATAAATGATTTTGATGCTTTGGTTTGATAAAAAAAGCTTCTCTTTCTACCTTTTTTAGAATTGAAGTTCATCTTTCAATCGGGATAAACATGGCTTCACATAATAATCGCCTTTCTTTTCACGATTGGGCACTATAAGCACATTCTCCTTATTAGGATAAATGATATTGATGCCTTTGTTTCATAAGAAAGGAGAAAGTATTTATGATGCCCAATAACGAAAAGAAAGGAAATTATTATGTGAATCCATGTTTCTCCCAATTGAATAACGAATTTCAATTCTAAAAATGGCAATAAGAGAAGTTTTTTTATGAAACCAATGCATCAATATCGTTAATCCCAATGAGGAGAATGTGCTTATGATGCCCAATAATGAAAAGAAAGGAGATTACTATGTGAATCTATGTTTATCCCAATTGAAAAACGAAGTTCAATTCTAAAAATGGTAATAAGAGAAGTTTTTCTTGTGAAACAAATCATCAATATCATTAATCCCAATGAGGAGAATGTGTTTATGAA
>JBBYHO010009400.1:0-12270 GCA_038382025.1 Adansonia gregorii
ATCAATTGAGCTAGCGAGAGAGAAATTCTAAAGATCAATTCATCAAATTAATAAATATGAAAATAATATAAATAAATTAGATAAATAAATAAGATAAAACATATTTAATCCATCTATAATATTTGCTTTGAAGAATTTTAACACATATAAAGTGATGACACGTATTTAGAATTATTGAAAACCGTACCGCCGGACCTATTGCCATCCTCTTTTGTTTTTACATGTTAGTTGATTGATTAAATCAATGTACAAGCTTCTGAAATTGCTGACGTCTAAAGTGAAAACAAACACACAAAAACATAGTAAGTACTTTATTATAATTAACTAGTGTTAAAGTTAAGCCCAACCTTTTTTTTTTTTTTAATATTTGATATAATTATATTTTATGATTTATTTAAAAATTAAATTATTAATTAAATTTAATAAATATAAATTTTTTAATAAAAATTAATTTAATTAATATTAAAAAAAATTTAAATCATAATACAATTGCGAACACCCTTAATATTAATTGATGCCACGAAGTATGGGAATTCCAATCCCCAGAGGTTTCCACTCTTGTCTTTTCGACAGGTTTTAATTATGCATGCTTTGTGATAATCGTTGACTGCTGACCATGAGTGATTAAGAATTAATTTATTTATGTTGATATTTTTGTATAATATATATATATTTAGATATAAATATAAAAATATAATATTTTAAAATTAGTAAAAATTTTAAAAATTAAATTAAATATATTCATACATATTTTTTTAATATTTGATATTTATCTCGAGTGTAAATAACATAAACGATATCACTCGATGGTATAACCAAAAAAAAGAAAGTTGCCTTACTAAGCCACAAGATAAGTTCACAAGCAAGAACTATGATTCTTTGTTTATTTTTTAATTTATATAAGGCCGACATAATTTTCACCATCACCATCATTATCATTATCAACAATAACCAAAAAAACAAAAAAAGTGTTCATTGTTTCTTCCGCTGAGACTTGAGTTCCTTCACCCTATCTTCAGTAGCCTTCAATGCTGTCCCATATATGCTTATTAACTGTACAAAAATAATGAAATAATTCAGGCTTTTTTTTTAAAAAACAACTATGTTTAACAACTGCTGGAAAAATTGCTATTTTAATATTTCAACATGGATATGATTATTTCTTTAAGTTTTTTTCATATCTTTGAAGGATACTTGAAAGGTTATATCTTCGTACTCATATTCGGATATTGCATTGGACACAAAGTCGGAGAAATATATGTCACGTCAAGTACCTTTCCATCAAAGACCCCTAAATAACTGCTATTCATTTGGCCAAAGAATAAAGTTCATGTTCAAGGGAAATTGCAGAAATATACCCCAGAATTTCTAGATAAATCAGCGGATTGAAGTGAGGTCCTTAAACTTACATCATCAACTTCTTTAGGAGTAATTATAAATGGTGGAGACATCATTATGGTGTCACCGGCAACACGTACTAGCATCCCATGCTTCTCACACTGTGCTCCAAAACATGCACCAATTCCTGCGGAAGAAATCATCAATAATTTGCTCAGTTGTCTCCGTATTATATTGGCAACTCAAAACACCAGAGCTTGCAGATAAGATGAATAAGTCTATATTGTTCTAACTCTTCATTTTTTTTAAAGCATCCGTATTCGATATATATTTAGATATGGGTATGGAGGTATGACCCTCAAAGGACCCTTTAAAAGACATTGAAATCTTGAGAAAATTAGCATGTCTGTGTTGGACATATACCCATGTTCCACACTCACTCAAATTCGAGTAAATAAGTAGCTTTTTCACAAAGAGTAAATAACGTAAGTGAAAAGCAGAACTTGCCCCATTCAGGAGGGAATGGATCATTAGGTGACTTCTTGTCTGTAAACTCTGTACCGAGAATCAAGCCAGTACCTCGGATCTGCAGAATCAGAGAGTGATTACAAGTTAATTATTTTCCCCCTCATGGTTACTAAAACATCAACTGTATAAATCAGATAATTCAAAGGCATAATGCACCTCTCCGACAATAGGACTGTCCGAAAAAGATCTTACACCATCTTGAAACCTTGGAGAAATACTCTTTACTTTCTCAACCATATTTCTCTCCCTGCAAGGATGTCACATAGCACTAAGTATCATATGCAATATGAATTAACTAGGGTCAGAAAATGTCCAACAATTTTTTTTCCAGGTTAATTGACTAAATGGTGACTGTATAGTTAAAAACTACATTACTTGGACTTGGGTGGGAGTGAAAGATACGGGTACGTATTTGACGCGAGTACATTCAATTTTTTTGAGTTTTTCTATGTATTTAGAGGGTCTTTGAAGGGTTATATCCCTATACCCATGTCCAGATATGTGTTAGATATAGGTACTTCAAGAAAAATGAGGAGTCAGAGAGACGTAGGTTTAAAAACTGATCCATGAAACAGACTAATCTAGAATGATTTTTCAACAAGTAAACAACTTGAACCAACATGCCTTTCGAGATGATATGAAGATTTGACCTAATTATAATTTGTTCTAGCACGAGCCAAGTGCCAATGTAAAGATAACTAAGGATTCAACCCAAAACTTACTCCATGATAAATTGTGTGGAATTCAACTACTGGACAAAAAATAACAAATGGAAAGAAACTTGTCTGCTTGCAATCCAGAAAATTTGAAATTATTTTATATATTCTATTTAGACGCAGGATGAAACTTACTTGTAGAGCTTGAGTGCTTCAATTGCGACAGCGCAAGATACAGGGTGCCCCGAGTAGGTAAATCCATGAGAGAAAGAACCTGAAATGAGTGAAATTAGACTAGGCACTAAAAAAATGAAATTACATAAATGATGAGCATTAATATACCGAGTTTGTTGCTTTGAGAATGAATGACTTCGGAAATTTCAGGGCTCACCATGACTGCCCCGATGGGCATATATGCCGAAGAAAGGGCCTGCGAAACAAAATACCAGCATATGCAGAAATATGAGAATTATATCCAGGTCAAAGCCTATTTTTTTTACAGCTTTACCTTTGCTACTGAAACAAGATCCGGTTTAATATTGTATTTATCACTTCCAAACATCGTCCCAAGCCTTCCAAATGCACAAATAACCTAAAGCAAGCATAAAGGCACAATTAAGAACAAACGATAAAAAGATCTCTCAAAACATTGATGGTAATTTGGACACAGAAATAGCCAAATACCTCATCTGCAATAAAAAGTATGTCGTATTTTTTCACAACAGCTTGTATCTGCATGATATTTGAAATGATACATTTGTAAAAACTGCATGAAAATTCAAAAGAAATTGCAACTAAAATAACAGAAAGCCAACACGAACATGTATGATATTGTTCAAATGCAAAATCACCACGACTTTGCCTATTTTCCGACAGAGAAGCGTCCTATTCGGGAAGCTAACTGGCTTCCAAGTGGATATCAACTTGAGCACTATCTCAAATATGCTTAGTAGAACTGTTTTATTTTTGTTCCAGAGAAAGGGCTATAGATAGCTTGAAGTACCATAAAAGAGCTTGGAGTCTTGCTTCATAAGGATAGGTCAAACAATTTTCTAAACCATTAAAGGTACTTTGAGATCAAAGTAGAACCATAGAAAACAAAATTACATTTAAAAATTGCGTCAAGTTCAATCAATTTGACCCTTTATATTGTAGAATCTTAAACCGGAAACTATTAGTATATCATTGTGAATAAATTATGCAGGTTGGTCAAGGACTGCCAAACTATGTTGCTTTGACTCTTCATTCTTCTTGTAGTACTTGTGTCCAACACATATTTGGACAGGGATGTGACCGTCTGGGGAACTTCTAAATACATGGAAAAACTTTTAAAAAATTGAACATACCAATGTCGGACACATACCTGTATCTGACGTTCATATTCGAGTCTGAGTAACATAGCCGACAAGCATGGGAGGAAAAATTACAGTAATCTAAAAGTTGCAGCAAAGAATCCTTTCAAACAAGATGACAGAAACCATTGTAGAATTAAAAAAAAGGGAAAATTTGTAGTAAATTAAATGCTTTCGGATGCACGAAACTAAAATTATGCCAGCATGCCAATTTGCATATCTATTCCAGTAAGTCAGGAGAAACATGTTTAACTTCTCATGAGATCAGAAAGCAAAAGAAATAGTTATTCTGAATTTATAACAATAATTAGCCATTAAAAACTCACCTTCTCAAAATAAGTAGCAGGAGGAGGTATAACACCTCCTGCTCCCATCACAGGCTCAGCAATAAATGCAGCAATCTGATATGAACAAACCTGCTAGGTCAGCCACACAAACAAGCAAAGGGATTCCATTTCATTTTTAAAACGTGTTAGGTGGCATTACCGTCTCTGGACCTTCTTTCAGAATAAGATTCTCTAAATTGTTGGCTAACCTGGTTGAGAAATCCTCCTCCGATTCACCTGATACATGAAGATGGCTATCATTTTAAATTCAAAAGCATACCTCAGAAAAGATTGGTAAAAACCGAAAACCTGGTAGATGATAGCGCCAATAATGAGGGCAGTCAGTGTGCAACACGAACGGAGCTGGCAGATCAAATTTTTGATGTAGAGCAGGAAGTCTGTAAATGATAATCTAATTGTTAAGAACTCAAGGATTTCAAACACCAAGTAAAAGCATGTTTACCAATAAAGTAACATTTACCCCGAAAGACTAGCTGATATCAAAGTCGAACCATGGTATCTGGAGAAATTTAAAGAAAGGATGGTAAGTAATCAAGAAATAACACAACGAAAACCACTGAAGAACAGTATTGATTGAGTAGTTGAATTTTACGATTTTGCTCGAGCAATAAATTTCTTCTTATTTGGCCTTCCAAGTGCGTTATTATAATACCAAACAAGCTTCACCTATATATAAATAATTCAGAAATTGAAACATCAGCAAGCACCACCTTCACCACTTTTTCAGTTTATATAAATCATCAAATTATACCCATTACTGATATGAATACTAATAATATATTATAAATAAAAACCTGAGTGTCATTTGCTTCAGATCCACTATTAGTAAAGAAGACTTTTGCCATTTTGCTTGCAGTAAAAGTTTCAAGAAGTTCCTTTGCAAGATCCTGTAATGTCAATATTTTCAGAATCTCCTCATTTATTTTGTAATAACAGACACGGAGGCAATGACCGTGCTAGAAGGTGGAAACTGAATAATAATATGTATTTTTCAGAACTCAAAGTAACTTAACAAGAGATTGATCCTAAGAAAAAAAAAAAATCATTGGATGGATAGATGAAATACTAATGATGGTTTTGTAGTACGATTCCAAAACGAATGGTAAAATGGCAATTTATTCAATTGGGCAGCTGCAGCAGCCACAAGTCGAGGTTCATTTCCTCCTGCAAAAATTTAGCAGTTCATAAGGGGACTGAATAAAATTGTTCTGCTAAAAAAAATCATAGCGGTAGGTTCATTTGCTTTATCTGCTTTAAAAATGCAGCAAGGTACATATTGAAAGAGGGCTAGACATGTAGAATAGGCGTAGAACGGATTTAACACCATACCTTGGTATGGAAACACAACTGAGAAGTTACTACGTCTAACTCTACTTCTGGTAAATTTGCACTTTTTCTGTGTGCACAAATAATAAAGAATGCTTGATCTGAATACTTCACGCTCTAAAAGGAGCAAGTGCACTCATATGCCTACATACATCATGCAGGCATATATGATATGCATATTCCGGGAATGGTTATCACAGATAGTATTGACTTATTAGCACTCCACTTTAAGTTAATCACAGCCACTAAAGTGGAATTAAATATCATCAGTAAATCAAAATCGACAAATATTAGTATAAATCAGGATGAGACTGATAGAGAACAATCAATGAGGGGGAGAAGGAGAAGAAGAAGAAAAAGAAAAAGCGATAGGAGGAGATCCAAGCGATGACTCTGAAATTACAAGACATCCTCAATACCTAATGCTGTACACCATAGACCCGCAAGAGAATCCAGATACTTTTTCCCATTGATGTCATACACGTAGATTCCCTGCACAAGATCAAAATTGAATTTGTTATACTGTTATATGACAGAAGGGACAAAGAGTAGCTTTATATAAAAAAGAAGAAAAAGCCCATCTTAAGTTGAGTTCATTCACCAAAATAATTTCAGATAAGTAAAGGAAAAACACCTTAGGCACATACCTCGGACTTTTCAATAACCAGAGGATGCAAGTCAGTGGCCTGCCACCCAGCTGTGAATGGAGCCAGCATATCATGCCCCTTAAACCTGAGACAGTGGAGATATGTAAATACAAACCACATACGTATCAATATAACACACATCTTCAAATATAAGACGTTAAATGAAATTTAAAAAAAAAATTCAAAAACTAAGGTGTCCGTTATGTGAGCAAAAGCACAAATGAGGAACACATGTATATGGACCAATACAACCATGAACAAAGGTTTAGTTACTAACATATAACATGCACATACCCTTTACCATCCTTCAAATCTGAATCTTCCTTCTGCAAAGATGGCCCGCTACTATATAATCTGGCCACTAATGAACCCTTAAGTGGGTGCTCCAAAAAACTTTTGTATTCGGCAGCGTTTTTTATATACGAACCAAGCTGCAAGTAGGAAAGGTGAAACATATATGATGGTTAAGAAATCAATACAGTAAACAAAAGGAAACGAAAATTCTAGTGGGTGTTACTCCACTGGGTTTTGCATATGATCACATATTACACGAGCCAAATCAGACCAAAACATCATTCTGTCATCTTACATCCAAAAAATGATCCCAAGTTCAAATCCGCCTCTCCCCAATTTTTAACAACGAATTCTTATCTTCTCCTTCAGCATAGAGAATGGTAACCAAATGATAAATTTAGAAAACATCCAACCCTTCAGAAATTCTATTAAAAATTATTGTCTTATTATTTGCTGTATTTTTCACATATGTGAGCATTCAAGGGAAGGAAGGGGTTTCACTTTTTTCCAGGGAAATAATATCCTTAGCAACGAGTAGGCAAATAATGAGTTGACAAACAACACAATAGATTCCCAAATCTCAATGCATATCTTGTTTGGATGATACTGATTAATCAACTTTTCTCTAAACTGTTACAGTATAACCTCAAGGTTCAGTTATTGCTGATGTGATTGCCCAGGAAATGCTAGATTTTAGTAGAAAGCTATCCTTCATGCTTACATTTTTTATGCTTCCGACTAAAACTAAAAGAACCAAATCTATTGAGCAAAATAAGTTAATTACAATAGCTAAATTGATTTATTAATTTCATTTGGAAAAACTAAAAAGAATGACAAATGCCAGTTAGTTCTGGTTTCCATCTTTCACTCACAGAAGCCCCAGGACTGCAACATGGTGAAGAAAATAAATAACATCAACATTCCAATAATTCACAAGACGAAAACATAAAGGTTAATGACAGATCCAAAATCATGGAATTAGAGTGTGAAATGACTATGTTAACCAGAAATAACACCGATGCATGTCAGTATTTTCTCAGAAGCCAAACAGAACCAAAAATTACAGCCAGTGAAGTGAAAATCTTAAAAAAAAAAAAAGAGAGATAGTAGATTCTGTAGAGCAACACATAAAATTCTCAACATTGAGGATTCCATCCCGCAACTTCTTGAATATATCTGATCATATTCCCTATATCATTTTTGACAAAATGATTTCTAAAGTGAAAAGGATCCTAGAAAAGCGGATCCAAAAGAAACAAAAGAGTTTGTATATTTTTAATAATTCCAAGTAGTTTAAAAGATGATATTCAATAACTCCATTACAACATCAACTGATCCATAAAGGCGGAAACTGTGCAAAAAGCTCCCACGATATATACAAATCATGACAATGACATAAAGCAAGCAAGAATTCCAACAATCATTCTCAGCTCCAAAAAAGAAACAAAAAAAAAAAAAAACAAAGACTTTCAGATTTAAGAATCGAAAAAGCAAGAAAATTTGGTTAAATCAGAATAAAAGAGAAAAATGGGTTCTTTGATCATGATCCAAACATGTAAGGAAAAACATGAACACTGGTTCTTCAAAACAAAAGGGTCGATCAAACAGTAGGCCAGAAGAAATAAAAAAACATGAAGAATATGGGTGATATTGAAGATTTAGAACCTGGGTCTTGAGAGTTGATCGAAGGAGATAGTTCACCACCATGTTCTCTCCTTTTTTAATCTGAATCTAAGATAACACATGCAAAGAAGCAAAAGGCCAAAGGAGAGTATGTCTGCAGGAATGAAACTCTTAAACGCCCCCTTAAATGTCCTATCATAGGGGCCAATTTTTTATAGTTGATTTGATTTCATACATGAAAATTAATATAACAAATAATGCATGTGGGCCGAGCTGAACCGTCAAATTAAAGTGCTTACAAAATTAAAATTTTTAGATCAATTTGTTATTTATATATTACAATGGTGTTGTTCATGTTGAAGTCTCCTACTTATAATAATAGAATTCAAGTATTTAATCATCTTAAATATTAAAACATTATTAAAGTAATTTTTGGATCAACCTCTCCCTCAAAAGAAATAATTGGATTATGCAAATATCAGACAAGTTGAAACATATTCTTGCATAAAAGGATTGGTTACTAGTTCAAATCAAATTTTGAATATAATTTTTTATTTCGGATCGATATAGTTTCACTTGAATTATTATTTAATAATAAAATTATTTTATTTAAATAAATTTATAAATATTAATTATAAAATATTTTTAAATATTTTATTATTTTATTTATATTGATTCAAGCTTTCGATTGGCTCGAACCTAATTTGAGTCGAGCTTAGGTAAGGAAAAAAAAATTCAATCCATGGATATATTTAATTCGAAGTAGCATGAAAATATTTACCCAACAATAAGGGTGAAGTTAAGACTTCTATATTATGATTCCGAAATTAAAATATAAAATTTTGAGACTAAAATAAATTTTTTATTATTTTTTACTTTGAAAAAAAATCTAAAAAAAAAAATTAAAATTCAAATGACGACCAAGACTCTCGTTACGTCTAGCTTTGCCTTTGCTTGACGATGATGATCAAAACCATCTAAACATTTTATTACAGCTTCTACATGTTTACTAAACTTGCTATTGTGCCTAAACGAACAATTTTTTTTTTTTAATTTTCATCCTGTCCAATTCGAATCATAAACATTAAAAAAAAGAGAGAGAGAGAGAGAGAGAGAACATAAGAAATAGCACATAGGAGAACATATGTAATGCCTTACAATTGATCATGTTCTTATACCTAATACGATATTATCAAATGGAAAAAAAAAATTCCAGTCATCGCATTTGAGACTATAAACGAAAAGGAAAAATTTTTTGGAATAAAATTGTTATAATTAAAGCTAAAACTTAATTTAATCGATTCATATAATTAATTTAAAAATTTTAAATTTTAATATCTACAGTTCTTCTCTTATCTTTAAATTATGATTTTTTTATATAAAAAAATTGTTATAATTCTAGATTTTTGATCTTGTCGTTTTATATGAAAAGTAAACCAATATCCTAAGTTAATGCCCATTGGAATTTTCTTAATTGGTCACTTACTTTTCTTCTGTATAAAACAACCTATTGGATAACAAGATATAGTAGGTAAAAAAAAAATAATATAAAAGAAGTCATGAAATTTCAAATTTAAAAATTTTTTAAATTATATTGTATTGTTATTAATTAAAATAAAAAGTATAGTTTATTTATAGGTGCAATTCTTCTTAAGAGTTAATAGATATATTTATTAAGATTGATATTTAAATTTTAATATTTGTAATTTTTTTATAAAAAATTAAATTTAATTATTTTGGAAATTTTATAAGTAAAAAATTATATCTGAATTAATCTAATTTAAATTATTAAAAAATTATATAAATTTGATTCAATAAAAACCGAATGTATTAAACCGGACGTGCAGACCATGGAAAACTCCGACTAGACGGAGAGTTGCATGTTAAAAGAATGAAGACCGAAAAGTCATGAATGTCCACTCCGCCACCAACCATAAAAAACAAGTCATAAGCGGACGTGATCTTGATATGCCCACTGCTGCTTCCAGGAAACAATCTTTTTTTTTGTCTCCTCTTTCAGCCGTACCCCACTTGCCGTGCTTTGACCACGTTGAAGCCACCATTGATAAATACCATAAGCCTCCCTTCTCGCCAACCAAATTAACAATTTATTTACTGTTTTTTTTTTTTTTAAAGTTTTGCCAACTAACTGATAATCTTGAATCCATGTCTAGTCCCTCCGGTTCCGGTTGGCCACAATTTTATCAACAAAATCTTTCCAATCATTCGGTGTTGGATGGTGATCAGGGCTCCGAAGAAGCCACAGTTGTTAGCAGTAGCGCAGGCCGAGCTAGTTCAAGTGGTGGGGGTGGCGGCGGCCATATAAGTCCCGAAGGCGGCGTTGGGAAGCCTGCAGTTCGAAGACGAACAAGGGCGTCAAGGCGAACCCCTACTACCTTGCTCAACACGGATACTAAAAATTTCCGAGCCATGGTTCAACGATTCACCGGTGGTGGTGATGCTGCTGCTGCTGGTGGTCCTACTACTGCATCTTTTGCGCCATCAGGAGCTCACCTTGCGGGTGGACCAAATCTGGGGTTCGCTGGACGTCAACCCCATGTTAACCCTGGTTCCCTTATGCCTCCTCCTGCTGTATTTCATTTACAATATCAACAGCAGCAGCCTCAATTCCAGCACCAAAACCAGCCGTACATGTTTTCATTCAACAACGATAATCCAGGGGCTGGAAACCTTCACCTTCAAAGGATTGGTGGGAACCCGAGGCCGAACATGGAATCTGGGTCCGAAGGGTTTGTCTTGAGGGGAGTTCCCTCTCAGTTTCCACCTACAAACAACTTCCTCCAATGACAAGACATAAAAATGGAGAAAGTTAAAAGCACCGACTTTTCTTAGGGAGAAACATCGACCAACGTAAATATTTGTCTTAATACTTTCTTTTTAATGACAAAGTTTATTAATAGACAGACTCCAACATTAGCAGTTGGGAGTTTCTTGTAGTGATAATTAAAGAGCTCATGGATTATTACCTTAAAAAACCATGGTCCAATTTCTTCAAATATCAAAATATGGAACACATTTATCTAATTTCAGCAAAAATCATATGACACTGCTGTAGTTTCTTTTCATTCCATTTCTTTTCTTCTTCCTTTGATTAAAAAAAAGAAAAATCAGTATCTAACATCTGTTTGCAATTCAGCTGTGCTTCAGCAATTTATGAAGAAAACATATAGATTAAAAAAGTATCGATCCAAATTTTAAGTGAAAATTAGTTTGAATTTTAATAGAACTTTTTTGGTTGAATTAGTTAGTCATTAAGTGTAAATAAAAATGGTAAATAAATTAAATGGCATGGAATTTTTAGCGACCAATAGGATGTATAAATATAGACAGAGACGAAGCCAAAAATTTTATATTGAGAGCAGGAATAAAATATAAATTTTTAAAGTAAAAATAAAATTTTTACTATTTTTAATTAAAAATCTAAAAATAAAAAAGGTTGAAGACCCAACATGGGCTGAGGCCTCTACTCGCCCTTTAACGCCACCCCTGCATATTGAGTAGGTATTAACCTTTAAAATTAAGAAATAGATTTACTTTTATATATATATATATATATGATAACAAATAGGTTTAATGAGTTAAATGATATTTAACGTGTTTAAATAGCAAAGAGTATGGAAACTATGGTTGAAAACTTTGTGATTAATGTTTGTTTATTGGGTGTATTTACACTAGCGTTTTTTAACATTAAAGAGTATGAGAATTATCTGTATTTCTAGACTCGAAATTAGTGTTTATTTATGGAGTGTTTATATTATTTGTAATCTTTATATATATATATATAGTAAGTTTTTAGTAATTTTTGTGAACGTAATTTATTTTATATATTAATGTAATTGTGAGACATATATATCTACTTAAAATTTTAAACAAAAAATAATTATTTCATTCATTTTATTAAAAAAATAAAATACAATCGATAAAGATGCATACATCATCAGATATTAAACCAAATATAATAATAATAATAATAATAATAATAATAATATTATTATTATTATTATTATTATTATTATGACTTTTAAATGCAGTTTTTTACCCCAACAGGAAAATAATTAATTTTAAGATGTTTTTATTTTAGGGTAAAACATTTTGATCTCGAACTGCTGGAATTTAGTGCAAAATCATGCCGCTGTTT
>JBBYHO010009411.1:0-13497 GCA_038382025.1 Adansonia gregorii
TTGACTTTCATGTGATGGACATTGCTCCACCATATAATTGGCCTTTGGAAAGGCCATGGATCCATTTTGTGAGAGTAGTTCCTTCATCCTTGCACCAAAAATTGAAATTTGTAATCGGAAACAAAGTTATTAGTATTAGTGGAGAAAAAGATATCATTGCTACTGCCTTGACCGATACCCCATATGTTAAACCTAATAAGGGCATTCTAGAAGCCTCTTTTCAATCATTTGAGTTCATCAATGCCACCTATGTTAAAGAGGGATTGCCCATGATTAAGTGCTATCTGCTAGGAAGCACGTAAATAGGCTTGAAACTAATAGTCGGCAAAGGTGCTTTAGCTAAAAAAGGGCTTGGAAGATGCCTTCAAGGATAAAGCTCTAAAGGTAACCTATCAGACTAACAAGAGAAGATTGGGGTTTAAACCCAATGCATAAAAAAAAAGTAAGCCCAAAAGAGTCAAGAGAAAAGAATCACACATCTATTAGGACAAGACATGGGACGTTAACCTATGGCATTTTTGCCATTGCATAAGAACTTTCACGCAGGCGGACATGTTAACACTAGCCCGACAAATGTCATGCTTGTGTTAAAGAAAACTTTTGGGGTTTTCTCTATCGATGTAATTAAAAAGCCATCAGCAATGGGTGGAGAGACTAACTTATGCCGTCAGGAGTTTATTCCAAGTGTTCGATCTAAGACAGAAATCCCTGTATTGTTCAAAACTTTTTCAAAGTGATGCCATGAGCCAAACCCACATGCTTTCACCAAAGAGCATTATGGGATCTTTTGTATAGGCACTTTTTATTAAATATTATTAATGAAAATGATAAAGCATTATGCATTTCATTCATTGTGTCCATTTTCACCTTCTTTTGCACATCTTTTTGGCTATTGTTCTTTTTCATAGTTTTAGGTATTTGGATGAAAATGACATGAATATTTGCATTAAAACTCAAGAACTCGACTTTGAGCAAGCAATCTGTGCTAGTGGGGTTGAGTATGAAGAAGATTTTGATAAGGACCTTGTACCCCCAAATTTGCTCAAACTAATTGAATAAGAAGAAAAATAGATTTAACCTCATAAAGAAACCACCGAAACCATAAACCTTGGGATAGGAGAAGACCAAAAAGAAGTCACATTATAACCTCTAAAAAACCATTAACCCAAAACCAATTGATAAGCCTTCTCTAAGAGACCGAGACGTGTTTGCCTAGTCTTACCAAGATATGCCTAGGTTGAATATCAATATCCTAGTCTATAAACTTCCCCTCAAATCCGAATGTAAACCTGTATAGCAAAAGCTTAGGAGGATGAAGCCTAAAATGCTACTAAAAATAAAAAAAGTCAAGAAATAATTTGAAGTAGGATTTCTTGAAGTTGCCAAATACCCTGAGTGGGTGGCCAATTAGTCCCAGACCCTAAGAAGGATGGCAAGGTATGAATTTGTATGGATTATAACTACTTAAATCGAGCTAGTCTAAAGGATAACTTTTTTTACCCCATATTGATACCGTTGTGGACAACACCATAAAAAATGCACTTTTTTCTTTCATGGATGGATTTTTGCGATGCAACCAAATTAAAATGGTGATCGAAGACATGGAAAAAACTACCTTCATGACCATGTGGGGAACATTTTGCTACAGAGTGATGCTTTTTGGGCTCAAAAGCATTGGGTCAGCTTATCAAAAGGTAATAGGGATGTGGTTTTATGACCTTATGCACAAAAAGATCAAAGTTTATGTGGATGACATGATCGCCAAGTCACCTAGAGAGAATGAACATGTAGTAGACTTGCAGAAGCTTCTTAACCATCTTGGCAAATATCAACTAAAGTTAAACCCACCAAATGCACATTTTACTAGGCTTCATTATGAGTGAAAAAAGAATAAAAATGGACCCCGACAAGGTTAGGTCCATTCAAAACCGTCCACTACCTCAGACCCCAAAAGAAGTATAAAATTTTTCAAGAAGATTAAACTATATAGCTCGATTTACATCTCAATTGATCGATAAATGTGACCTAATTTTTTAGCTACTCTATAAACAAAATCTTGGAGAATGGAACAGAAAATGTCAAAAAGCCTTTGTAAAGTAAAGTAATACTTTTCAAGCCCTCCAATGCTTATGCCCCCAATCCCAGGCAGAACTTTAATTTTATATCTATCAGTTTTTGATAGTTTGATGGGCTATGTATTAGGCCAGCATGATGATTCAGGAAAGAAGGAACAAACTATCTACTATTTAAGGAAAAAGTTCATAGCATGTCAAAATAATTACCCGATAGTAGAAAAGCTATGCTGCACCCTAGTCTGGATAGCCAAGAGGTTAAGACAATTTATGTTATACCACACCACATAGTTGATCGCCAAACTGGATCTCGTCAAATATTTATGGGAAGCCTTGCATTGTCAAGAAGATTGGCTAGATGGCACGTCCTACTTTCTAAATACGATATTGTATAAATGAATCAAAGGGTCTTCAAGGGTAGCAGTCATAAACTTCTTGGCAAGTCAAGCAGTGGATGATTATTAACCTTTGAATTCTAATTCCCTGATGAAGACCTAATGTGCATATCTAAGGTAGGAGATGCAACCGATAGCAATTCATCTTGGAAAATAGTTTTTAATGGTGTTTCAAATGCATTAGGGCAATTTTAATCTCACTTGAGGGAAGCCATTATCTTTTCATTGGGAGATTAAGCTTTGACTGCACTAACAATATAGCTGAATATGAGGCTTGCATCATGGGATCCAAGCTACCATCAAAAAAGGCATTTGAACCTTATGAATGTTTAGAGACTTAGCTCTTGTCATTTACCAATTGAAAAAGGAATGTTAGACATGTGACACCAAACTTACTCATTATAAAAGTTTAATCTTAGAACTAAGAAAAGAATTGGATGATGTTAGCTTTCGATCTTTGCTTCAAGAAGAAAATCAAATTGCTGATGCCTTAGCGACCTTATCATCCATGTTTAAGGTCAATCAGGAGTTGGATGTTGCCCCTATTCAGATGAGCATTCATTCAACACCAGCATATTGCCAGAATATCAAGGAAAAAATGATGGTTTGCCCTAGTATCATGACATCCTTCAGTATATCAAAAATCAGCAATACGCTAACCATGCCATAGAAAATGATAAAAAAACCATACAACAAATGGCTGCTAACTTTATTTTGAATAGCAGAGCATTATACAAGAAAAGTTGAGACCAGATATTACTCCAGTGCATGGATGCCTCGAAGCCAAAAGAATCTTCGAGGAGGTCCATAAGGGGATTTATGGCATGCATGTTGGACATCGAATGGTGAAATAAGTCATACAATTAGGCTACTATTGGTTGACTCTGAAAAAGGATTACATCAACTATGCTCATAAATGCCACAAATGCCAAATCTATGAGGACAAGATTCACGTCCCTTCGGTACCATTACACGTTATAACAGCCCTATGGCCATTTTTTATGTGGGCCATGACATTATTAGACCAATCAACCTAAGGCCTCTAACGGACATTGTTTCATCCTAGTTGCTATCGACTATTTCACTAAATGGATGAAAATAGCTTTTTATGATAATGTCTAGAGCTATTGTTTGCAAATTTATGAAACGAGACATCATCTGTCGGTATGGCCTTTCTAGGCAAATCATCATGGACAATATGCATAATCTTGAAAATAAAATGATGCAAGCAATCTACTCTTAGTTCAAAAATCAACATTAAAATTTGATCCCATATTGTCCAAAAATAAACGGGGTAGTGGAAGCAGCTAACAAGAATATCAAGAAGATAATAAAAAAAATGGTCGAGACATGTGAAGATTGGCATGAAAAATTGCCCTTTGCATTACATGCTTATCGCACGGCAGTAAGAACTTGTATGGATGCTACGCCGTCCTCCTTAGTGTATGGCATGAAAGTTGTTCTACCTATTAAGATGGAAATCTCGTCACTCAAAGTCCTGATAGAAGCACAACTTGAAGAGGCTGAATAGGTTAAAGATTAATTTGAGCAATTTAATCTCATCGAAGAGAAGAGAATCGAAGCGCATGATGAAAGCCTATAATAAGAAGGTCCATCCTCGTTAATTTCAAGAAGGTGACTTAATACTTAAGCAAATTATCCTAAGCCATAAATATGTTCGCAAAAAATAAACCCCAAATTAGGAAAAACCATACGTGGTGAAGCGTGTATTCTCTATAAGAGCCTTAATCTTAACAAAAATTGATGGAAATGACTTACCCAATTCTGTGAACTCTGATTCTATAAAAAAGTACTATGCCTAAAAAAACTAGGATGAAAACCCAAAAAGGCATTCTATTAGTCCTTCGTTCACCATTCTCTAAAAAGATTAAAAAAAGGGAAAAAAACCATCTTAAGTTAAAAACCCTAGAGGATAGCTTAAATAACTAAACCCATTCAAACCATGTAAAGCCCAAACCATCATCAACCTAAAACCGATCTTCCCTATATTCATAACTCTGACCAAGAAACTAAATCATAACTTACCCACCTATTCTGTGCTGACCAAACCTTATCCACACCTATACTTGAAAAATTAAAAATAAATAACTTTGGGGCTCCATCACACTATGAGGCAATCTAAGGAATCTTCTTATGATTTGGCCAATACCACAAGGATTATTTACTTAAGAAAAGTCTTCGAAAGCACTTAGTGGGAAATTTATGTCATCAACATCAAAGCCAATCGATCAGGCAAATTTTTTTGGCTCTTTTGTATTTCAAAATTTTTTAATTGAATAAGAATACAATTGCTTGATTTCTTATAAAACCTTTTCATAACCCTACATTCCATGTTGCATCATGTTCATCATTTAATTAATAACGCTTGATAAATGAACAAAACTAATAACCAAATTTCATAGTGCTTGGAAAGATTGAACTTTGTGAGAATTTTTGTTAGGTTTAAATACCAACAATGAACTTTAGGGCTATGATTGGTCCCACCTTCTTTGATCTTGTATCTTGAGATGTGTTCAAACTCTACCCTTAGAAAAGCCTATCATAAAGAAGCAAGGCTAAAATCCTATTTCGATTGGCACCCAAACAACCAGGGTTCAACATATCTGAATACTAAAAAAGGCTCTTTAGAGTTAAACTTGGCAAGAAGCACCACTCATGCTTGCTAACGGACTCTTTATAGCTAGAGCCTTCCAACATGAATCATCTTATTACCATCATAGGTTATCCGGATAAGAAGCCATCTTATCAGATATTAGAAAGATCCAAAATTAATAGATTTTACCTTTGGAAACACCACTTTTGCATCATTTAAGTGCACATACATACATTCTACAAGATTTAACATCTTTTAGGTACCAATCCCCGTACAAAAGGTAAATCAGCAAAAAGCGTAAGGTATGACTTTTTGTTTCCAAAAACCTTAAAAATCTTAGGTTAGTACCTTCGACATCATAATCTTATTGAAAATCATCCAATCTCAACACTAGGACATTTTTTTGTCCTCAAAGAGCAGGACATTTTCTCTCTTTATCCTCAAAGAATCGGACATTTTTTTTGTCCCTAAAGAGTAGGATGTTTTCTTTTGTTTATCCTTAAAGAGGAAGACCTTTTCTTTTCTTGTCCTCAAAGAGCAGGACCTTTTCTTTCTCATCCTCAAAGAGTATGACATTTTCTTTCTTATCCTCAAAAAATATGATGTTTTCTTTTCTTTGTACTCAAAGAGTTGGACATTTGCTTTTCTTTGTCCTCAAAGAGTAGGACATTTGCTTTTCTTTATCCTCAAAGAGCAAGACATTTTTTTCTTTGTTCTTAAAGAGCATGACCTTTTTTTCTTTGTCTTCAAAGAGTAGGACATTTTTTTTCTTTATCCTCAAAGAGCACGACCTTTTCTTTTCTTGCCCTTAAAGAGCAGGATGTTTTCTTTCTTTGTCCTTAAAGAGTAGGATGTTTCCTTTTCTTATCCTCAAAAAGTAGGACATATTCTTTTCTTTGTCCTCAAAGAGCAGGATGTTTTCTTTTTTTGTCCTCAAAGAGCCTTTTCTTTCTTTATCCTAAAAAAGTGGACTTTTTTCTCTTTGACCTCAAAGAGCAAGACATTTCCTTTTCTTTGTCTCAAAGAGTAGGACATTTTCTTTTGTTGTCCTCAAAGAGCAAGACCTTTTCTTACTTTGTCCTCAAAGAGTAGGATGTTTTCTTTTGTTTGTCCTCAAAGAGGAGTACGTTTCCTTTCTTTATCTTCAAAATGCATGACATTTTTTTTCTTATCCTCAAAGAATAGGACCTATCCTTTCATTGTAGTCCTCAAAGAGTAGGATGTTTTTTTTTTTTAAGCCCATACAAGCTGGTGGCACTCATTTCATTCTAGTCCTCAAGGAGCAGGACATTATTTCTTTTAAGCCCACATGAGCTGGTGGCACTTCTTTTCTTCTAGTCCTTCAAGAGCAGGATACCTTTTCTTTCCCACCCAAAAAATAACCTAATACACTACTTGAACAAAATGGTGTCTATTTGTCTTTGCCTTATTCCTAATACTTAGCAATGGTCAAAGAGGGGTAGCTATAAACACCTTATTTTGTTTGGACCAATTTTTAGTATTCTAAAAGTTAGGTAAAAGATGACAAAACAAAAAAAATAAAAATAAAGCTATGAAAAAGTTCTTTTAAAGAAGGTTTAAAATGCTTATAGGTCGTGTTAAAGAAAATGTAAAAAATAAGGCATACACAAATCAATTTCGCATTATTTATGACAAAGTTAAGGTAAATCGGGAAGCCATAGTTTCCTACAAGTTATATTAGGGTGTAAGTATTGATACAAGGCCTTTACGATTTGAAAAACTTGAATTTCACATGTAGTATCAATGCAAGAAAGTTTGGTATTTGATACCCAAGAAGTGGTATCAATACCAGGCATGTTTATATCAACACAGACCTCGGCAGTAGCTAAAATTATGATTTTTGGCAAAATGTATTGATACATAAACATGAGTATCGATACAAATCCATGGAGTATCGATACTAGCTTTTAAGTCTCGAGACTGGAAATATTTTTTGCTCTTAGTATCGATACATAACTCATTATATCGATACTCAAGAGTAAAATGAACCTTGTGCATAAATACAACATGTTTTGTATCAATATACCAAGACATTTTTACCCAGTTTGAGCCATTTTTCAACCTTCAAAAACCTGATTTGAACATGTTTTTGCACGAAGGAACTATCATATAACATTGCAAACCTTAACTATTGGTTCATTAACAGATTCTAACAAATTTTGAAGTCCAAACAATTAATGACAAAGACACTTTCATAAAATATATAGGTGTAAGAGGATGGCAAGCATATCTCCAGTTTGCAGGCTTTCACAGCCTTTCTACCTATTTACTCAGCATGGCAAAACCAATAAGGATAGAGTCAACTAGATATGGCAGTTGGAGATATGCCTAGTGTAGAAAAGAAAACGAAAAATGCCTTTTGCATTGTCCTCTAAAAGAAAGGGCTGAACTAAGAGAAAAAGAACCAGCTATCTTAGAATAAAACTCTCTCAACCATTAAAAAAAAGCTTTTCAGCAATCCTAAAAAACTCTTCACCCATCCCCATAAATCCTCCAGCATTTTCAGATCTAAAAAACACTGTTCCATTGTCTTTCACTCATAAATAACCTCTATTCCTATAGCTACCCCAAACCACTACTGGAAAACCTTCAAAAGCGTAACTTTCCAAACATTTTAGTCCTTGAAGGCATCACAATCAACCATACCACCAAAAAACTACTTTCTTTCATCCTTTTCTTACTAAATAATAGCAAGGAGAAGGAAAAAATTAAGCCTACACCACTACTTCAAGAAAGAGGGAAGTTTAAGTTTTTTGGTATATCCCATTTACCTTGATCTTTATAGTTTCTGTTTTTTCACTAACATTATCTTAGTAAACCCTTTTTTATGCTCTTATGGCCATCTTAAGACTCCCATGCATTTTTTATGGCTTTGGTTATGGTAGTTTAGGATCTTGATGTTTTTCTTGGTGCATTCATGTTGTTTGGTTAACTAAGCATGCTTATTTGCATTTTTATCACTATAACAGCCTCTATCCATTTACTTCTTGCCATGTTCCTTCCATATTCATGTCTTCATCTTATGTTTAAAATATGCATCTTAAAATGACATAAGTATCTTCATGCATTTCCTAGAAGCTTGATAGGCTTCATGAAATAAAGATGCCTTTTTAGCAAACTTTTTTTAAACATGCCTATCCTAAGTATGTTTATGCATCTATCTATCATCTCTATGCATTTTTTGTCATTTTTTTTATAAAAAATGCCATCTTTGCTTGTGCATATATGTCCTTCATATTCTACATCGTTTTATTGTACTTTAATTATGTTGATATGCATATTTAAGCGCTAGAAAACCCGATTTCAAAAATATCCCCAAGTTAAGCACATGCTATCTCTCATACATGGAGAATAACATGGGCTTAAGATTTTCATGAAATTGGTTTTCCAACCTTCGGGGCAAAGCAAGCATTCAGTTCTAGATTCATGGAAGAACGAGTATAAGAGTACTGTTTTTTTAAATGAAAGGAAGCCTTTTAGTTGAAAAATGTGAACCCTTAGTCCTTAGGCAACCACCCTCATAGTGGTATGGTTAATGGGTTGTTCTATCATCCCAAACTACTCTAGGATTATGGAATGAATTTGTGACACCCATGCCCTAAGCTCTACCTAAAGAAAAACCAAAATACCGAACACCTCCCCTATTTTGTTGTGGTAGCACAGTGGCCTGGCCTTGAAAAATTATTTAAAAAATCATAAATGATTTATTCAGAATATGTTGGTATTTTTCCTTTGAAAGGTTTCTTACCTTTCCAGCGATGTCTTATTTACCTTCAGATCACCTTGGATGAAATAGTTATGATGTTTCAAATCTTTGCTATCCTGAACCCCTAATCTAATGAGCAATTTATTGTTTGGGCTGTTTCGACCTAGCAAACAACTTTTTTGAATCCTTAGAACATTTTTCCCATGGAGTTCATGAGATTTCCTTTTTAAAAAGGTATTATTCGTATTTTAATAATTTTGAATGAATCCAAAATGATTTTTTAAAGTCCATCATACCTTTAACCCTATATACGCTGATAGTGTCAAGATAGGTTAAAATTCTAAAATTAATTCCACCTAGAAAGTTATTTTCTAGGATTTTAAAGCATTTTTACATTAATCCTCGTGAGTTACCTTTCCACAAGTACCTTGTTTACCTTTCGAGACTCCGAATAAGCTCCAAATAAATTTAGAAAGAGAAATGACACGATGTTGTCCTTTATTCCTAACCTAATTTTTGAAATGTTTTATTGAGGCATTCAAATGCCTTATGCTATACTCAGCTCCTTCTCGTAACATAAACCCTTTTAAAGTCAGACCAAGGCTAAACAAAAAGAGGAATATTTTACCCAAACCTTTGGCTCTCGATTTTTAAAGATTCTCTATTTTAAAAAAATGACCTATTCCTTTTAACATTAAAGATTTTTATTTTTGGGGATACTCAAACCTTACTTCTCCGAGGGGATACTCTAACCCTACTTTTACATTAAAATGACCTCAAATTTTCATTTTTAGGATACTCCAACCTCGCTTCTGTGAGAGGATACTTTAACCCTGCTTTTACCTTAGAATAACATCAAATTATCACCTTTAGGGATACTCCAACCCCACTCTTCTAAGGGGATACTCCAACCTCGCTTTTCACATTCTTTCTAAAATCTAAACTTTTTTCTCGAGATATCCCTGAGTCAACAAAACCTTTTTTTCCTTAAATTTCCACTGAATTTGACTAAGTCTCAACATTATCATCTTGATTATTCACTGATAATCAAAGATAATTACCAGAAATGTTTCAATAGTCCCTTTTGTTCATGTATTTTGTGTGGATTTATTTATTGTTTCCTTTTCCAATTTATGAGTACATTTTGTTTTGTAGGGACCTTGGGCATTCATGCTTTAAAGATCATTTTCAAAATCATAAAATGATATCTCGTGTCAATATCTCTCTAGTGCCAGACATAAAATATTTGATTTTTTTAAAGCTCATCCAAAGATCATTTTCATCATAAACCTTTATGTTTCTCACCTTTCTAAGGTGTATAGGTGATAAAATTTTCATTAAAACTTGGACTCGTATCTTTACAAAATTTCATGCATTAGATAGAATTATATTTAAATAATGATAAAAAAAAGAACTAAGAAAACTGAGATTAAAGTAAGATATAGTTAGATGGTACAGATTTTTGGGCACCATGCGGGTGCTAATTCTTCCCCACATGTAACCAACTCCCAAATCCAAAACAACAAATCTCTGGTATTATTTTCAATAAGCATTAAATCATGCCTAACTTAAAATGATCGCTAGCAACTCAAAGTTTATGGTCACTTCATGGTGCCATCCAAGACTAGTCGGATAAGTTATTCTTTCGATGGTCTTCACTTCTTCATGTTAAACGTCATCATATTTTTTAAGTTGAGCATATTTTAGCCCTTTGGATTATTTGAAGTTTGTAAAGGGCGGGCACGTGGAACGTTAACAGGTGCCATCAAAGTTGTTGATAAGAGTTTCAACCACAGTTTCAAACTTAATGGGTGGACACTTAAGCATTATCAAGAAGGTAGATTTGATTACGAAAAGTCCTCAATTATCTTAGTTAACATAGAATGATTGAGGAATAGTCAAGTTGATGATTATAAATCTAGTGCTTCTTAGAAGGGAACCAAAGTTTCTTAAACTTTTTTTCTTCTTTCTTTATTAACACTAGTATTTTCATTTATTTTTTTAGTTTCAACATTATTAATTTTTTTTTCTTGTAGCAAGAAACTTAAAAAAAATTGGGCATTGGAATGGGCCCAAAAGTACCAATTTAGTTCGAGTCTCGACGTTGTAGTGCTAGACTCTTAGCACTTTAACACCAAGATTAAAAAAAAGTTTATAGTAGGGTATTGTAGTACCCCATTAAGTTAGGAGTTGGCATTATGACATCGAGGTATTGGTGTTGTAGCTCCAGATCAATGTATACAAATTTATTTTAATTTTTTTAGGTTTTTAACTCCTCTAAAGGCCTATTCTCAACTACCCCATTCATCTATTCTCAACACTTTCCCTTTTCCCCAAGACATTCATTCACCATAAAAATCATTATCCAAATTCCAAACTACTTGAATTTTTCTCTTATCTCCATGATTTCTTTGCCTTATACATGATTCAAGTAAGTTTTCTTTTAATTTTTTATCAGATTTATGATTTCTCTCTCTAAAAGTCATCTAACAAACTCTAAATAAGTGAGTTTCATGATTTTTAAGATTTTCCATGAAATTTTCAGGTGGGTAAGCATTATTTTTGTCATTTATGAGCTAATTTAACTTTACATATCAACATTTATGGAATTTGCAGAGATTTGGACTTTAGGTAACTTTTGATTATAGTGTTTGGTGTCATTATTAGGTGTTTATTGTCATTATCAATAATGTTTAATATTTTATATCATTAATTGAGTTGATTGTTAAGATTTACATGGTGGATATTATTGAACGTTGAATTTAGATTGAAATTGCTCAAAAGTTTAAGTGTTTCCTTGGTTTTTAATTTTTTCTCATCATTTAGATAGCTACTTGTGTGTTAAACTTGTTAGTATCTAGGCTTAACTCTTGTTATAAAGACAATTAAGACTAGATGATACTAAAACGAACTACAACAAGTTCTAGTAAGAGCTTCATTTAACAAAAATTTGTCTGCAAAGGTTTTGCAAAAGTAGACCCAACACGAGATCTAAAAATCTTGATTGCACAAAAGGTTTCAATTTAATTCCCGAAGATTACTTAGCTAGTAAAAATATCATTACTTCTAAGAGATGGGAAAAATTTTGCAAACCTCTTAAATTTGTTATTTCACATATTATTCATGAATTTTATACTAATGCTTGTGAACAAACAGGTAATAAAGTTTTTGTTCATGAATGTTGGGTACCAATAAGAAACAAAGACATCAATGACTTTTGTAACACGCTTAAACATTCCAGACAAAAAGTATTCATAGTTTTTTTATGGCGATGTAGATCGGAAAGAGTTGAAGATTTATCTTTGCAAGCCCAACACACAATGGAAGATATCTAAGGGTGAACCTATATCTTTTAAATCTAATGCATTGCATCAAAATGGTAAGATTTGGTTGCATTTTATAGATGCTAATTTATTTCCTAGTAAGCATGTAAGTGATATCACCAAAGATTGAGTAATTTTGCTTAATTTTATCCTTACTAGGAAGTCAATAGATAACGATAAAATTGTCCATTCAACAATGATGAATATGGCACAGTCAACCAAAAAAGGATTATGATTCTCATCCTTGATTACTTCTTGGTGTGGCAAAGTGAAGATTTGATGGTCAGACTTCGAAGAACTATTCCACCCAAAGATAGCCATTGACTATCATATGATTAGTAGAATGGGCCAAGGATTACTTACTCACCCAACTAATGTTGGTGCTAATTCCTCATTACTCCACCATGATTAACCTAGCATCAAGCAGGATTAACGATCAATTAACGTCTAGCTAATGTTGAATTAAAAATGGCTTGTCAAATGGAATATAATCAAGCAATGGAAAAGATAATGCACTTTTTCAAAAATTAATTGGGCTTTAACATGAAAAATTGGCCTCAAATGCCTCATCTACCATAACTACCCCATATTGAGAAATTTAGTAAGGAGAAAAATAATGAAAAAGATGATGAAGATGCTTAGACACTCTCTTCTACCACCTCATTGATTGAACATAGAGTATCCTTATTCTAAACTCTTATTTATTTTACTCGTTGGGGATAATTCTTCATTTAAGTTTAGGGGTGTTTTATATATGAGTAGAATTGGGGGTAATAGCATTTAGTTCTCTTGTATTTGCATGCATATTTCTAAGTTTTTTTTAGTGTATTTAGAATTTTTATGATTCTATTTTGAATAAGTTTAGGTCTTATAGTTGAGATGTTTTATGCTTATTTATGATGAGATCTTTATCTAGTGATTAAAACTTAGTTATTGATTTATCTTGGTTATTGGGAAAATATAAGCATAATTTGATTTATGATTAGATTCTTTTATTTTTCTCATTGTAGGATGTGATTTGCAAAATTCTAATCACCTGATCTCTTACATTGGTTTATGTTATTTTTTGAATACTATCTATGTTTATGTAAATTATTTATGTCTAAAGGCTTAGAATTTGTTTGATTCATTCTTAAGGGAAATCCTAGACAACACTTAGTTAAGAAGATGATTTAGGCCATTTTTAGATCGTTTGAGCCTTTCTAAGCCTACCTATATGTATATTTATATTTATATTTATCCTTAGTTTACCTTACTTAAGCCTAATTGATACATATACTTTTCTTTTTATTGCCATATATTTCAACTAGCTTAATAAGAAAAACCATAATCAACCTTTATTATATAGGCATGAGCACGAAATTGT
>JBBYHO010009422.1:0-13496 GCA_038382025.1 Adansonia gregorii
GATGAATTTAAAGCTGAGATGTTCAAAGCTTTTGAGATAACAGATCTCGGTTTATTAACCTATTTTCTAGGCATGGAGGTGAAGCAAGGCCATGATGGAGTCTTCATGTGTCAAAAGAAGTTTGCAAAGGAAATTCTTAAAAAATTTCATATGGAAGATTGCAAAGGCAGCAGCACACCAATGAATCAAAAGGAGAAGTTTAGCAAAGAAGATGGAGCTGAAAAAGTTGATGAAGGGCTATACAGGAGTCTGATCGGTTGCTTAATGTATCTCACAGCCACAAGACCAGACATAATGTTTGCAGTAAGCTTGCTATCAAGGTTTATGAATTGTGCAAGTGAAGTGCATTTTGTAGCTGCTAAACGTATTCTAAGATACGTCAAAGGCACAACAGATTATGGCATTAAGTATTCTTGTTGTCATGAATTCCAGCTCCAAGGATTTTCTGACAGTGATTGGGCAGGTTCTATTGAGGACATGAGAAGCACAACTGGTTTTTGTTTCAGTTTCGGTTCAGGTGTTTTCTCATGGAGTTCAAAAAGACAAGATGTGGTTGCTCAAAGTACAGCAGAGGCAGAATTTATCGCAGCTAATGCCACGATGAACCAAGCAATTTGGATCAGAAAAATACTTGCAGATTTGCACATGAAACAGATTGAGCCAACAGAGATTTTTGTAGACAATCAAGCTGCCATTGCAATCTCAAAGGATCCTATTTTTCATGGGAAAACAAAGCACTTCAACATCAAGCTGTATCACTTGAGAGAAAAGCAAAAAGCTGGTGAAATCAAGTTGATTTATTGCAAGACAGAGGAGCAGATTGCAGATTTGCTGACCAAAGCCCTTCCAAAAGCAAGATTTGAAGATTTAAGAAACAAGTTAAGTGTCTGCAAATACTAAGGCAAGGAGGAGATTGTTGGAGATGTGCACACGTGCCTTAGTCTGCAGAACTAGTCTTTAGGATGGTTTTATTTGTTGCTTGATTTTAGGAAATCAGTTTAGATGTTGCATATATTTAAAAGTTGTTATGATGTTGTTGTTTATGCTTAAAAGTCGTATGGTTGTTATGTTTTATCTCTATATATATTCAATAATAAAAAGTAGTTTGGTGTGTCTTTCCATGTCATATGAAAGCTGGTCTCTTTTGTCTAATATTCTTTTAGTTTTAATGTGTTCTTTTCATATCACAATCTTAGCAAGAGTAAGTCTCTCCATCCAGATTGCAGGGAAAAGAAAATAAAAACAAACTTTCTTGCAACAACAACAATTCATAACCAACATGAAATTTTTGAAAAGGAATTAGATACAAACTAGTAGTGAATCCCCAAATGAAATTAAATTCAGCAACCATTTCATAAGACATGCAACAAAATAAATGCCGTTGAGCTAGGGATAGGGATGAAATATATAGTGATTTAATTTAATTTAATTAATTAATTTGCGTTCTGTTTGTTCTCCCTCTCCCTCTCCCTCTCCCTGGCCCTCCCTGCCTAGCCTTTTTTAAGTTGGAATTTTCCTCCCCAACCCCAAGTATCATTCGGTATGTCTTTGTGGCACCAATTCATATGCTGCTATCAAATAAGATAAAATAAAGTTAAATAAAATGCACCGCCACTCCAGTTTAAGGCCCGAAGCTGAGACTTAGAGACCACTTAAAAACTTTTCAAGGTCCCATCTTCATCTCCATCTCTATCGCCATCGCATGGCAATAACCCCAATATCAACAGATACGCATGCATGGAATGGATCTCAAAAAACACGAATACCACTGTACGCACAGTCTTTTACCTATTCAATTGAAATTGTTTTTAATTAGTACTAAAAATCTTTTAAGGCTGTTGCTAGCTTACGGATTAGAAATTTGGAGGAAGGAAGCATTAAATGATAATTTCTGTTAAACAAATTTAAATGAACAGCTGAAATTACAGTATAGTACACGGCTGCCAAAATAAAATAAAAAGTAATTTCTTTTCCACAAACTATCGTGAAATCTTCCTTTTATTCTTACTGCCGATCGAAAACATAATTTGCAAGTTTCTTTTGATCAAATTCCAAAAGCACGAGACTTCAAATACTTTAACCAAATAACATTAATTTATTACAGCTTTGCTTCAAAAGAAGCAAGTAACATTAGACATAAAATATTTGAATGAATCTTTGATTCAACTGTGTTGCAAGGCAGCAGGGAAAAATTATTAATAAATTAATTAGAAGAGGTAAGAATCTTTATTCAGTGTTGACCCAGACTGACCGGATCAAAGTATTTATGTATGAATTGAGCTCTACATGTGTAGAATTTTAGGAGACGAGCCATAACCAGCTCCAGCAATCAATTACTGCTGCCCATTGAGGTCACAAATGTTGAAGTACAAATAGCTCTTTTCATCGGAGAATTCTGATGAGGCAGGAACAGGAGAGAACCCAGAATAGTTTCTATCTTTCTTAGCTAAGCATATGGCAGCAATGCTTTCTAAGAGCTCATGTTTTTGGACAAATGGCTGCGCTGCATATTCTTCAAATGGCATCCACTGCACAAAATTAAAAAATAGCCTATCACGAGTCTCAATTCTTCAAATCCGTCAAAATTACAAACCCAAGGAAATGTAAAAACAAATATAAAGCAGTAGACATGAACCCTACACTCTTACAAAATACCCTTATTTTTATTTATAGTTTGTTAAGATGACAAAGGAAAAACATTTAACTTCATTTTTCTCACTTTGGCTGGGAATCACCTTTGCTGCCTTTATCTCAGATTCCTGCTTCTGGATTTCAAAAGATAGTGGTTCCAACAGGCACAGGAAGAGTATATCTGACTTCTCAAAGAATGACTTGTGGCTTTGTCTGCAAATGATGGGATCGAAGGTTACCGAGAAAAGGAAAATAAAATAAAATAAAATAAAATCACTTAAGTTGGATTATACTAATATGTGTCTGGTTTTTTAATTGATCTCCGATAGTTTATCTGGTTTTTTGAGGAATATCCAATTACATAAATAAATGCATCCGGTTACTTTGAGGTGCAGAAAGTGCATATTGTTTGCTTATGCTCCTTAAGATTGTTACCAGTTACCACCAACATATGAATCTAGAATTAGAAAGGTCAACTTCAACCTAAATTGGAAGAGCAGATGCTTGTGTTTTGGCTTTAAGTAGCAATGCAATAATGCTTACCCATATTTCATACCTGAATGCTAGTACTTCAATAAATTTTGTATCAATCTGAATCAGCAAAAGACCAAAGATATTAAAATCATTATACACATAATACACCTGTTCTTCTCAGATTGGCAAGGTTCAGTAACTCGTCGTATGTGTATGTAAACTGAATAATTGTTACTTACTGCTGTCTCTTCTTTAACTTCTCTAACTGCAGCTGTGCAGAGATCTTCTCCCTGGAGATGAAAATGCTCAAGATGGGTAAATTCATGTCATGTCATGGTATTATATCTAGAATCCCCTGGTACACATACCTCATTCACAACTCCTGTAGGGAACTTCCACACACCTGCACCCCGAAATCGACCAATGTTCTCTTGAACCACTAAAACCTAAGATCAAGATACGCAAACCCCGATATTTGAGACTGAGAACTGTGATTAAAGTCCAACAAAAGCAAGGGTAATACAGCTTTTTCTTATCAGAGAGAGTGAGAGAGAATTACAGCACTAATATTAGTTAATACTGAAGACGGTGACAGATAGTTCAGAAAAGGGGGGGGGAACCAAGGCGCTAAATCCAGAAATTTGAGAATTAAAGATGTCGAGGAGAGGCTTGGGAAATTTGCAGGCTGGTTTGAGCATATATAACATCATAAAAACCATCTTCAACATGAAAGAACAAGGAACACTACTGAACAGACAATTTCATCATGTTCCATATATGATCCACATCTCCAATTGTGTATAGTCAACCAATGGACAAATCTTTAGATCGGAAATGCACAGGAGATGCAGTATACCAAGTGCAGAAGCTAAAAACTACTAAAAAAGTTGAGGTACCATAAAGATCCTTGAATCAAGAATAAAGAACAATGCATGAATTGAACTATACAAACAATATTATAGTCCTACAAAAAGTTAAATCCATGTATACTTTGTTGCCATCCATACATTAATTGATTACCCATCACCAATGCATATACAAGTAACAAAGAAGAGTTTTTGGTAATATTATTATTGTTTTTAAGCAAGACTAGCACAATTTTGTAGGACAGATCTTCAGTAAATTAATAACATATAACTCTTTTCCTCTTCCAAAGCGCACTGTCAGTATTGCGCTGAAGTCTTAAATGCATAGTACCTTGAAATCAAAACTGTTATATTTCATGCCGGTATAAATGAATACAAAGTAAAAATTTGTCACAATGAAATATCGTATGCAAATTGGCTATCTATTTATGAAAGGATAGATACCATAAAATAAAATGGCAAGCTACATGGAACTGGGGAAAGTACCTCTCTGTTTTCATTCATTACGAATGCGCCAATGCGCACCCGATGCGATGCATTTGCTGGAAGAGTATTTGCACCTTCTGGAATCCAATAAGCAAGCATCAAATAATGCGGCTCAGCATGGTGATACCAAAATCCTTCCTGAGCAGCAATACAGTAATAACAGAAGGCATGTCAGGGACAAATAAAAGAAACGATAAAAGTCGCAGCTACCAAGTTAGAATTGAACAGAGCTTTCTAGAAATCAGCTCGATTAGGGTTCTAAATGACAATAAATCACCTTGACAGCAGCTTCAACAAGATTGACGTGCTCAATAGGCAATTTGATCCACACACCTTTTTTACCCTGCAAACATGTTATTGTTCGTTTCAATCAACAAATGCAACAAATGCAACAAATGCAGTGATTTTGTGGGCGCGAGCACGACATCTCATTTCATTTCATTATGATCATGCAACAAATGCAGAGTTGACCTAATAAGAATAATGAAGTAAAGGACCAAAGAGACTTTGCAATGAAAAAGAATAGTATTAAGTAATAGTATGTCCATACATATATATATATATATATACATACATATATATACATATATATATATATAGGAAAAAAAGCATGAAAATTACTGAGGTAATGTTATTGCAGAAAGTTTTTGCATGGGGTTTGGCAGAAGATGCTTCAAATTAAACTTGGTAGTATAAGATATAAATGTAAATGAGATGGAGATTGAGAGAATCAGAAGAGAACCTGGTGCCGCCACTGTGCAATAGAAGCTCTAAGAATAGAAGCAAAGAGGGCAGAATCCATAGGTTGACTCACTTCGACCATTACTCCTCCATACCTATCGTTGACTGCACTAAGAAGTTTAAAATCTACAACTCCTCGTTCTTCACTTTCATTTGCATTTGCATTTGCATTTACATTTACATTTACATTTACAAGCTTTGAATTCGCTAATGCTGACATGGTTGGCTCTGAATCTGGTTTTATGCTCCCAGCTGCCTGCAAAAGTTAAACATATATCAATATATATTTTTTCGGATTTAAAGACATGTTGTAGTAGCAAGTAAGATGCAAATCTAAAGGTAGTACCAGTAGTATTAGTAGCAGTAATTGGTAAAATTTGGTTTTGTTTTAAGTTTTTAGCAAAAGAAAGAAGTTTCGTTGGTATTGAAGTGAAATTAATTAATCTCGTCTCTTCTCCACTGTGGTATCATACCTGTGAAAGTTGATGGAAGAGAGGTTTAAGTGCAGGAGGTCAAGCTGGGAGGGAGGTTGGTTCTTTGGGGAAGACGAAAATCCCAACAAACGCCAAAGCGAAGATTGAAAAGCAGGCAAACAAAGCAAAGCTGTAGAAGTGCGGTGCAGTGCAGGCCTTTTCGACATCTTTATTTATACTGGTAGCAAACATCACTATTTATTTAATTATTTACCAACAATACTTTTTGGTCGTATTATATTCTACTATGTTATTTGGGTTTGAACGCGTTTACCTCTATGCGGCCAATTTGACTTTGAATTAGAATGGCCAGGACATTCATTCAGACAGCTTTGAATAAGCCAGTCAGCAAAGCAATGTTAAACCAAGGCCACAACCCGGCGCTGTCGGTCAATTATTAACTTTTATCTAATTCAGCGGTACATACTTTACGGCAACAAAAATCCCCCGAACCGGGGGTAATAAAAGTTAGATTTGGTCAAAAATTAAATTATTTATTTAAATTTAAATATTAATTTAATATTTAAAAAAATTAAAAAAAATATTAAGTTTAAAAAATAAATTTGAGTAAAAAAAATTAAATTTAATAAAAATAAGCTTACTTTTGACTTTAACTATCAAAGTTCAATCTCGATTTATTTTATTATTATATAATAAATATTTATTTTATACTTTATATATTATATAATTTTTATTATAAAAATATATATGTAATATTATAATATAAATATTAAAAATTAAATTAATTTATTTATATATTGAAATTTAATAAAAATTATATTTTAAAAATTATATTTTTAAAAAATAAATTATAAAAAATATAATATTAACGAACTTAAATAAACTTAAACTATCTATTTACAAATAAAAATAAATTTAAAAAAATTTAAAATTTATATTCAAATTTCACCTTAATTTAATTTGACTTGACTGATGAACACAAACATAAATTAATAAATAATACAAAGGAAAAGAAAATTGAAAGAAAAAAAAAATCTGTCTGTCTATCAACATTTTGGGCGGGGGGGGGGTTTGAATTGAAGTTCGCATTTGGGCTTGGGGGCTATGTTCGAATCGAAAGCCTCCAGACCAAACTCATCTCAGCCCGACAGAGAGAGAGAAGGGAAACCCAGAGCCAGCAAAAACCATCTTTCTTTTCCTTTCCTCTTCGTTAACGACTGTGTGTAACGACTGTGTGAGCCCATGAGAGAGAGAGAGAGAGAGAGAGAGAGAGAGTGCTGCTTTCTGCTTTATGATATGAATGGGAATGGCGCGGAAGCTGGAACATGAGCTCAAGGAGGTGGGATCCAAGCTGGACTCCTCTCTTCCTTCCACCGGGGACGCTCTTCGCAAGCTCTTGAAGGCACGCATTCTTCCTATTTATCATAATTTTCTTTACGTTTTCTTTTCTGCTTATTGTTGGCTTTCTTTTTTGGTGCTTCTTTAACAACACAAAACCAGAACCATCAAAATACGCTATTGCTACAGTACATGTTTTCCTTTATTCGTCTCTTAACATGCTTGCCTGCAGAGCTACGGGAAGTGGAACAAAATTAATGAACCTCTCATACCCTTTCCTTCCGGGACTTCTGTTTGGCGTTAAATTTGATTTTTTTTAATTCCAGTTACCTTCCTACTTGCTCAACGGCTTATTCCAACTAAGCTTTTCGCTTAAGTTTTTAGGGTTAATGGTTATAATTGAGCGCTTTCTTAAAGGAAGTTAGTTCATAATTGGATGCGAGTTTCAAGAAACTTGCTCGAATTAGGGTTGTTTCACAATTCAAATGGTCTTTGGGATGCACAGCTCAGTCTGCAATGCCTGTTTCTGAAACTAGAGAGAGTGAAATTGAAGAATTTATTAAAAGCAAAATTTTGAGATGCAGTAATGTATGCCTTGTGAGATACGTTATATGCTTCGATCCTTTTCTATTTGTGACATATTTATTGATTTTTATGCATAAAGCCTAAAACGTTCGTTGTTGCTTCAGAAAGCGGATGCTAGTGCAAAAGAATGTTGGGATAACAAAAGTGAACTTTGTCTGTTGAAGGCTGTGGATTGTTGTAATTTTTTTTTTTTCATTTAAGATAAAAGCAAACTTCATTATTTTCAGTGTCTCACAGAGAACTGAGTCCAGGTTTTAATTTTTCATTTTGAAGGCTTCTTTGTTTTTATAAATTTCTTTGTGATGGTTCTCTCATCTTGCAATATTGTTTTCTGCCACAGGTATTTGGGATAAAGACATTGGTCGAAAGCTACTTGCCTGTTAAAGATGCTCATCTTCGTCCTGCTATTGCCGACCTTTTAGGACTCCTTAGAAACATGCTTTCTTTGGTGGAATATCAAAATATATAGAATCAAGGTATGATAGCTGACAAAGGTTTTTTTTTTTTTTTTTAAGTACTAATTTTTTCTGTGGCAATTGAACATCTTCGTTGATTTTGCTCCAATGGTTAGAATGTGTTGGTTGTTGAAGCTTAAACTTCCTAGACAAGAATTTACTGTCTTACAGTTCAGTTGATTCACGGAGCTGGGATCATAAGATCCTGTTGATGTATTCCAGTTAACCTTGAGGACCCCATAGGTAAAGTCATTTATGAAATATAAATTATTGATCTTATTCTCTTTAACTTTTCTGGTTCACCTTTCCTTTCTCTTATGTTCTTTTCTGGTTTTCTAGATCTCTTTTCCCTAAGGTTAGGAAACTATTCCTCAGCAAAGTTCATCAACGTATAAAGGATTGGCTCTTGGATGCAAAATATGCTTGTGCTTTGTTATTTAACATAACTGAATCCAAACTGCTTCAGTGTTATGAGCTTTTCCTGCTGAACGTGGTTTTCTTAGTGTGGTTTTATGTCCAGTTTATTTTCTGATTCCATCATAGCAAAGACTTATGAATTTTTCTGTTATTGTTCATTGTTTTGAAATGGGAGGAAAAACAAAATTTAGCCGACATCTTTCAAATGTATCAGCAGGCAAAGTCTTGGCAGGTTGCTATACAATCTGATACAAATTCCTCAACAGCATATCCTGAATACGTCCTGCCTTATTTGGTCCATGCTCTTGCTCATCTTTCATGCCCCAACACAGATAAATACAAGGATGTCAAAGAATTTGAATTAATACACCATTATATGCATTTCCTTTAATCTGTCTTGAATATGCTTTGAGATGCAATTTCAGATGTTATAGTTTAACTGGTGCCATCTTAAAGCAGTTAATTTTGGAGGCTTATTGGACCTTCAAGACCTCTTCAACCAAGGCATCTAACTTTGAACCAACGTATAAGTAACAACTTGAGCTATGTACCATTCTAAGGGGTTTAATTGGCAACGGATCCTTTTTGAAACTAGTTGGCAACAGGATGTGAAGGTCAAACCTGAAAATAAGGTCATAGAAAACCTCAAATTTAACCACTGTGTTTACAGAAATTTGAATTAAACTAAGAAGATTAAAAATGAAAGAGGTACTCAACCTTTTATATCTGTTCTGTTGCTTTGAATTGTCCATGCTAAATTATATCTGCTGCCTGTTACCACTGTATTTGATCCAGTCTTTTGTATGCTATTGCTTTTCATCTCTGCGATATAAATTTAAAGATTTTTTAGTAAGGTGGTAGGACTTTCTAAATGGTTGGATGTTTTCTGAAGGTAGAAATAACGACTTGGTAAATTGTATTTATGAATAACATTTAGTCATTGACCTCTAGTCTATTCTGTACTTGTCAGGCAGCTGTACTTGACTATTTCTATGTTGGTGAATAAAGATGAAGATAACAAGTCAGAAGCTGGTACTAGCAAGTATGAGAGTATTTCTGTGATATTCTCTATCTTTCCGAGTGTCAAGAACTCTGAAGACATTGTTGATGCAACAAAATCAAAGGCTAAGCGGAAAGTTTATTTTTAGATAACACCCTTCTTTTTTTAAAAAAAAAAAAAAGAAAAGCTAATTTGAATAATTTTAATTTTTTTTTTTTTCGGAATTCACGTGCTATCTTTGACCTTGGACTCTTCATCTTGAAGCGCCTAGGTTAAAAGGAGGACGATTTGCAAGGTTTTTTACAGGCAGTTTCTCTGCCTCCAATCCTGTACAAAGCATTTGAAAGAAAAGAAGGTGAAGATTTTGAGGTAAGAATTTAAATTTACTTGTGTCATGTTATCACGTTTTGCACTCTTCTTCATGAGAATAAGCATTGTCAAATCATCTGAAGCTTTCTCACTGCAATTGGCCAGTGATAGGAAAAACTGTGTCAAGTTATGGGCTTTCACATGTAGAATTGTTAACTTGAGAGATTGGATGTTAGCTATTTATTAAGTAATGTGTATACAATCCTGTTTTATTTGTAATTAACCTGCTTTTCAAATCATATGAACCCATTGCAAACAAGTTTTATGCTTCAACCGTACGACCACGTTGTGCCAGCAACTTTGATTTGTTTCTTCATTTGATGCATACTTGGGTTATTTTTTTGGTACAATATTGTTGATTATGGCTCTTGCATGTTTTTGATAGGTTGGTGAAAGGCAAACATGGTTGGCTGATGAGAGTGTCCTGTCTCACTTTGGATCCCTAAAGTTGGAATGGGATGGAACCGTATGATTTGCTCTTTTTCATTCATATTTTGGGTACTCTATGGTGTATTTGTTGTTACATTTTTTGCTAACTTTTCCTGCAGCACTATTGATCACATTAGGTTCATACGGAGATTGCTGAGGAGGAGACTCTCAAAGATGGCGACATAGATGGAAATGAAGTGCCCCTCAGAAAAATGATTAAGCAATTAAAATCTAAAGGAGCCAAGGATGGCCGGGCAAAAAAGAACAAGTCTCTCTCAGTGGAAGCAGAAGATGCTGAAAATGATGTTGATATTTTGAAAATGGTGAGGGAAAGAAATTTAGATAGTCTAGGGATGTCCAATAAGTTTGAATCGAGCAACGGACACAAACACTTTCCTACAAGAAAGTGAATATGGAGTTGGAGAGTCAGAAAGGCAAAAAGAGCAGTGTAGCTTCTGTCCCAGTGCCTAAACGCAGGAGATCATCTTCTGCTCATAGTGCTTTCAAAATTCCAAAAAGTGCTTCTAAGGTCCCTTCAAGAGCAAGTGGTGCTGTGTCACTTCAAGTGCTCAGAAAAAACCTAACAGATGACAGAAGATGAGGGCCATCTGAATCTGACAACTATATGTAAAAGAGGGAGAGAGAGAGAGAGAGAGAGAGAGTATAATATGTCCAAGTAGTTGCCCTAGAGTAGACCGAGGCTTGTAAATAATGAAGTGCAAAAATAACTGTAGACATTCCCACAATTTTTGGGGGGGGGGGGGGGGGGGAATGTTAGAGGTTGTGACAGAGAAGTGTTAGGGTGGGGGCCAAGGATGACTGTTTTGTAGGTGTAGCTGACCTGGGGCTGGTGTAGCCGTTTGATGGTAGAAGAACTCAATCTGTAGTTTTCATCTAGCTTAACCGCATAGCCATGGGGCCACAATAGATAAATAGATGGGTAAATAGGGTGGAGATGTAGAGTTAGTTAAATATTTTGGGATAGTTCTATAAATATTTTTTGGTGCAACACCTAGCATAACATGCGTATCATATGACAACACATTGATTCTTATTTCACCGTCGTGTGCTGGCTCTTGGCTAGCACTTTTTTTTTTTTTTGTTAAAAAAATTAGAAGTTTTAACTGAATGGATTGGAAGTTTTAAAGGAGCACGACGGTCTGTCTAAAGTCTTAAAAAAGAGTCGAAAGAAAAGATTGAAGTTTTAAAAGCAAAAACAGAAGATAATCCAAAGTGACCCCTTCCTTTCGTTTCCTTTCCTTTTCTTTCCTGCCTTCACTCAGTATTTTGAAATATTTTTTACTGGTCTATCAGAATGCAACTCAAAGTCAACGCTGACAAACATCAACACCTGCCTGTAAATTCTACTGGCTGCTGCATTTTATTTTAATTTTTAATTTTTACGTGTATAGACTATATGTATACGTGCATACAACCAGAGGCAGGCATAGCCATATCCTACAAAATAAATACCATTTCTCAAAAACCGACATTTTCTCCTATTGAAGTTGCGAGATGAGTGTGTTAATGTAATGCAAGAATGTATGTAAAGAGAAACAGGTACCGGGCAGAATTTTTTTTATTTTAAAAGCGAGGGATGAATGAATCAATCATCATTATGTACTTCATAATCATCGTCATCAAATTCAGTTCAGTTCACGCATAAGAAAAGAAACAACTATTATTGGGAACTATATAACTGTATCTACTCCTACAACTACAAAAGTTTTATACGTTCATAGGTGTGCACTGCGTTTAACGTTGTTCTTGTTCTAATGTCGTTATATCTTGTCTAACCTATCTTCTTCTGGCAGCTGCTTTGCTTTGCCAATTTTCTGTTGTCTATACTGGAACTCCTGTCTTTGGTCAGACACTCTTTCTTTCTTTGTTACAAATTACAATTAAATTTTATTACCGTTGCTTGTGTCTCCATCTGATGTAATCTAATCCAATCTAGTCCAGCCACACCATTTCTTCTTTTCTTGTCTTGGTTTGGGTATTAATCTGGACTCTGTTTTTTTGTTTTTCTTGAAATTAATTAATCATAGATTCTCCCTATGTGATTTAAATTTTACATACAGAGTTGAGAGAGGTGTTCTATGGTTTGAAGTTCTGAAGCGCTTTTTTTTTTTTTTTTTGCGATGGCCTTCACTTTCTGATTCTATGATCAGAGACCTCGAAGAGGTTCTTCCTTCTTTCTGTCATTCGCTTCCTTCCAGTATTTGGATCTTCCTTCTCTGCAATGAATTTATCATCTTACTTAGTTACTGTTACAATTTTTTAACACCCTCTATTCTATTCTCATTAACATCATTAAAGCTACTTGCATACTTCTCGCCCTTCAAAGTTGAAATAAAACTCTCTTCTATCTTTGTTTCTATTCAAAGGAACTTGCTTGCTTCCCCCTAACTTGTTATTTTTCTAAGGGCATAACTATAACCAATTGGAGCATCCTTGCTTTTACAACCTACTGGTACTAAAATACAAACACCTTGCTTGAACTTTGCTTGACACAGATGTTCGTATCGAGGCGTAGGTGTTGCACCTACAACAGTCGGCGCTTTCCTTGCTTCCCTTTCCAGCCATTCAAGGTAAAACTCCTAAACCCAAAATTCTGTACTCCTTAAATTTGTTATATTGGCTTTCCAATTAAAGCCTTCTTTAACATAAATACACGGCTGCCCTTATAAGGGAAAACTAATGCGAACCTTAGGATAAAAACACAAACTGAAACCCGATTGGATGGAATTAAAACCTTAGGATCGTCTTCAAAGTCAAGAGAAGAGAACTTTGACCCCAATCAAACTAGCTGATTAGAACCAAAGTTATAACAATTTTGATCGCCACAAGTTACGCTGATAAGATCAAATGGAGTTCTTGTTTAAAGAACAAAAAAGAAGTTTTCACAAAGTGAAGAAACTCTCAAGTATTTTTTTATATATTTCAATCTGCTGAATTACATGAATAAACTCCCTTATATAAGCCACAAATCTGTAGAGCCCTAACTGAATAAGGAAATCCTAATCAATAAGGAAAAGTTTATTCTTAATCTTAATCTGATTAGGACTTATCTAAACAACTTAAAATTCTAAACACAATCCTAATCAATAAAGATAGAGTCTACCCCTTATCATAATCTAATTAGGAATTATCTAAATAAATTAAAAGCATGAAAAGTAAAAAAAAAAAATCAGAAAATCTGAAATCCTAATCTATAGGCCCATGAATACATGCAAATTGGGCTCCATTCATCTTAGACATGTGAATTGGG
>JBBYHO010009452.1:0-57389 GCA_038382025.1 Adansonia gregorii
TTTGTAAGTAACCCTCCACATATGTATGGCAATAACTTATCGGATGTAAATTACCTATGTTTCTCGTGAGTAACCCTCTGCATTTGCATAGGGAAATACATCCAACAGAACGAACCCGTTCCACCAAACCCATGATCGGTCTAGGATCAGGGTCCCTCGACTATCCTTATCGAATGGATGAGCAATTTAGATACCTATTTAGGCATCAACTTAAACCTCATATAGTGAATCCTAACCTGGAGAATAGGGTCACTCGAGGAAGCATTCCTAACCTTTACTCCTAATTACCATAGTTATGTAGGTGACAATGAGTATACAATTGTCACCTATATCCGTATTTTTGTCATTTATCGAGGTATGCCGTCATGCCACCTGAATGATGGTTAACCATTGTATAAATAAGTGACCGTAAACAAAAACCATCATTCAAATGTCTTTTACTATAAGCCATTATGCTATTCGAGTCATGGCTTAACATGCATTTGCATTAGTGGTGATAAATGAATATTACTGTTGGTTAGTTATTTTCCCATCAAAATAAGATATTGCATCACCCCATGAAGGGCAGATTGCATCCTGGCATGTCGAAATGCTGCCCGTTTCTTATCTTACCACTTTGGTTGAGACATGTTATGATGTTTTTGTTATGATGTTTTTAAATTCTTTATTTTGTTACATTTGTCTCCTATATGTTCCACTAACTTATTTTCACTTTTTTTGTGTTTTGGTGAATGATCATTTCATCATAACCATCATGACTATCATCATTTTAGGGCAACTGTTCTAGTTCGATGTTCAGCAAGAGGTATCATTTATGGAGCAATAGCTTATCTTAACTATCGAGTCCTTTGAAAACGTCAGAACATGGTCAGAAAGTTGTCAACATCAAGACAGAGACATCCTAAAGCCTGACTACACCTCAGAAATATATAAAAAGGTCAAGATAGATTTTCATCAAAATAATTATTGGGAATTGAAGCACATTTAGGATAGGTAGGATAACAACAAGAAGAAAACCTTCACTAAAAAGTATGGGGATATAGCACTCTTACTTCGAGTTTAGTTGGATGATGGCTTATTGCGAGTAGTGACATAGTTCTGCATCTGACCTATCGATGTTTCACCTTTAACCAACAAGATTTAGTCCCTACCATTGATGAGTACATAATTCTGCTGAACATAGAAAAGGCCAAGACAGATCGGATTTACTACAAAGTGTTAATGCTTCCTCCATTTAAGAAAAGGTTGAGGCAAATTCTTGGAGCCACAGAAGCATGGGTTGACAATCATGTCAAAGTAAAAGGGAGCAGTGAATGCATTTCTTAGGCTAGCTTGAAAAAAGGCATGGTAAATCTTTTTGATCAAAAGAAAGCTTAAGATGTTTATGCTCTCGCATTTTTAGGGCTTGTTATATTCTCGAAGACTTTGGGTTTTGTAAAAGCGGTAGTCATAAATTTCTTTTCCCGTGTATGTTGCAACATCAACCCTGTTTCCTCCATCATCACCAAAACCATTCACACCCTTAGCTTTTGTAAAAGAATAAGAATAAGAAAGTTCATCGGGTGTGCCTTATTGCTCCATATATGGCTCCTAGGTCATCTCTGGGGTAGGAATGGGAGAGTTAGGCAAACTTTCTTCTTTAAGATTAGTCTTCTTTCTACGGAGAGGAAGAATGTCATCAAGATAAGATAGAAAAGCATTGGGTCGAGGAATTACGAAACGTCAAGGAGCAAAAAATCATGTGGAGAGCATCATGGGTGTTCCTTCAATTGATTGTGTACAGATGTGGAGACTACACTTGTGTACCGCTCCTAGGATTATACAAAAATACCAGTTATGCTCTTCTATTGGCATTGTATCAGTTTCAGTGCTAGCAATTGATCCCGTTCTTCGAAGACTTGGGACATTAGGATTTTGAATACAGAAAGCCCAATTATAATGCGAAAGTCCAGCTGGCTTTCCAAGCTTGGAAGAAGATCCATTGTATGGAAAGATACTGGAGATGAAGCCCTACCATGCCTGGATATAAAGAATGAAGACTCCACTATATCAATGATCCATTGCCACCACCTAACTCTGGGATAATCCCAACAGAGGAATCACCTTTTGAGATCAAGCCACTTACGAGGGAGTCCGAGCAAGAAAAGACATCATGTGCTATAGAAATCTCTTAACTAAGGAAGAAAAGGGCTAGCTAAAGATAGATATCTATCTTAAGAGTGGTGAAATGGATCGAGTCATTAAGGAAAGGGATCACTCTAAAGATGACCTAGAGAGCTTAACCAAGGATTATGTGACACTTCGAAAAGCTAACAAGTCTCAACGTATTGGCAAGACATCAATCGAATGGGAAGCGAAAGTTGCCACTCTCACGTAAGCTGAATCAACAAAAGGAAGAAGTCAAAACCATTAAAAAAAATCACGAGGGCACGTGCTCTTGTTTCCACCTATCAACGAAGGAATCAAAGACTCGAGGCCTAAATGGAAGATGTAAGACCTATCAGGAATCAATAAGATGAGTGATTAATCTTATGGTCTCTTTCACTGTATCATAAGTTGAGAATCCATATATTCTCGTTCTTATTATATCGCGAAAGAAAAGTCTAGGTCAAGAAGACATTTTCAAGTCAAAATATTTTAAGTTGTACTCACCCATATATCTGCGAGGATCTACCATAGGGTACGTTGTGACAGCAAGATCGATGCCTATTGAAAGTAATATTTTGAGTTACAAAACTCGAGACATTAATCTCAAGGTCTACAATGTCCAGAGATTCTTTCGTAGGGTTCAGGAGTTGGTTATGCACGAGGAAAGATTAACACCCCCAAGACGCTCAAAATTGCTATGTACTATGTCTCGCTTCGGTTTTGGCTTATTCGATTTCTTTTAGTCATTATTGAGAAATAATCCCCTTTAATGCATGAAGTTTTGCAAATTGTAGATTTGATTTTTTTAAAGAAAATTAGATCAATTATGCACTTCGGAGGTGCAAAGAATATAAGAATTTTTTATGAAAAAAATTCAGATTGGATTTTAAAAATTAGGATATTTCGTATTAAGTACTAGAGAGATACCAACACAGAACATTACCTTCTAAATTTTATTAAAAAACAAATTTTAAATATAAATGCATGATAATCACTACAAAAAAGAAATATGTTAGTAAGACGACAAAGAATATAAAAATATCATAAACAAACAATCAAAAGCAAAATAGCATAAAAGGGGGGGACAATCAGAATGTGTCTTATAATTATCTTTGATCATTGAAGAATAACTGCGATGACAATTTAGAGACAAGTTTGGATTCAATGGTATTTTGCGTAACAAAAAAGATTTTGATCAAGATAATTCGGGGCATCTAGAAGAGAAAATTTTTTTGGATTTTTTAGGTAAAAGTAGGACTAGGGTATCCCCTCGGAGAGGTGGGGTTGAGTATCTTTAAAGATAAAATTATGAAAATATTTAGGAATAAAGAGAAAATTTGAGTTTTTTTATGAAGAATGGGGCTAGAGTATCCCCTCAGAGTAATGGGGTTGGAATATCCCCAAAGATGAAAATTTTTGATGTTTTAAAAGAAAATGTTCTTTTTTTAGAGATTTTAAAAATATGAAACCAAACATTTGTACAAGATATATTTTTATTTTAAGCTTTAATTCGAGTTTAAAAGGCTTGTATTGTAGGGGAGCCAATTAGATGTATTTCAAGACATTTGAATGTCTCTTTAAAGGCATTTCGTAAATAGAGTTAAAATAAGGGACAACATTATGTCCTCTCATTTCTTGAATTTATTCTGGGTCATTCGAAGGCTTTAAGGGGTGAATGAGGTACCTTTGGAAATAGGACCCGATGAGATTTAATGTAAAAATATTCCAAAAAAAATCTCTTTCTAGGCAAAATTAATTTTTGAAGTTAGGTCTGTCTGTCTTAACACTGGCAGCATATCTAGGGCAAAAGACACACCGAACTTTGAAAAATCATTTTGGGCTCATCTAGAATCATTAAATCATGAGCAATACCTTTTCAAAAAGCAAATTTCATAAAATTTTTATGAAAAATGTTTTAAACATTTTAGAGAAATTGTCTACTGGGCCAAAATGGCCCAAATAGAATATTGCATGCTAGTTATGGGGGTTTTGGACAACAAAGGTTCAAAAAATTGTAACTCCATCATCCAAAATGGTCTGAAGGCAAACAAGACACCATTGGAAAGGGAATTTGATGACCTTTAAGGGAAAAATATCAAAAAAAATCAAGAAAAATATTTTGTGGTTCAAAAATGATTTTTAGGATACAATATTGCCAGAGCAAAGTTCAATATTTTTATGTTTTTTCAAAGATAGGCTCGAGTCTAGGACATTCAAACATCCATGATGAAAAGTGATGGGCATCAAAAGTTCATTCAACAATCTCAAAGTAGTTGGGATGACAGAATAACCCTTTGACCATATCACTATAAGGAATACTAGATTTAAGATCAAGGCTTAATCATTTCCAACTAAAAGAGGATTGTTTTTTTTAAATAACATTTTTGAAGTTATTTTACCATGAATCTAGAGCTGAAATGTTTGATTTATCCCCAAGATTGAAAGTCCAATTTTATAAAAACATTAAATGCATGCTATTATTCATCTATTAGAGGTAGCATGAACTTAACTTGGGGATTTCTTTTAAAAATCAGACTTTTAGCAAACAAGCATGCATCTTGACAAGAATGACATTAACAAAATATAACGTGGACAAAGATGAACAAGGACTAAATGTGCAAACATATAAAGTTGACATCTAGCATGGAAATAAGTGATAAAAATTTAAAAAGATGATAAATAAGTGTGTATGGGAATGATATGAACATATTTAAATAAAGAAATACAGGTTGGAGTTGTCAAGACAACATTTTTATGTCATGAGTCACCTTAAAACGTAAGAAAATCATGAATATACACAAGACACATCAAAGTGAACATTTAAGCATGTGTTAAGCGTGCAAATAGATGAAATAAGTTAGAGAATGCATGAATAAGAGATTATTTTGATTATAGAATGAAAGAGTAGAAGTGTGGCCTACCAAGCAAAATCAAAGCATCATAAGAACATCAAGATCTTAAGACTACCAAAACCAAGGCAATAATAATGCATGGGAGTCCTAGGATGATCATGGTAGCATAAAGGGCTCACTAAAATAATTTAGATGATAAAAAAAGAAAATTTATGGAACAAGGTAGAAAATATACCAAAAAGCTTAAACTTTTTTTCCTTCCTAAAGTAGAGACTTTTAGGTTAGTTTGTTCCCTCTTTTTACTATTATTTAGCAAGAAAAGGGTGAAAGAAAGAAGCTTTTTGGTAAGAAGGTTGATGGTGGGATGTTTTGAGGTTGAAAGTGTATGAAAAGTTAAGTTTTTAAAGGTTTTCGGGTGGTCGTTTTGGGGAGCTACAAGAATAGAAGAAGATTGAGGGTGAAAAGCAATGAAACAGTATTCTTGGGGCTAGAGATTGCTAAGGATTCTTGGGAATTGATGGAGCCTTTTTTGAGATTGATAGAGAGCTCTTATATTTTTGGGAGGAATAGCTGAAAGTCTTTTTTTTAAATGGCTAGAAGTCCCCTTGAGAATGGTTAAAAATCTCCTTTTATTCAATGCTCAGCCAATCTTTTAGGAGATAAGGTAAGGACATTTTTAATCTTTCTTTCTTGCATTAGAGGACTTCTCCGATTACCATGCTTAGCTGGTCTTCTTTTCATTGCTTCTGCCATGCTGAAGAAGGGGGGCAAAAAGGCTATAATAGCCTCTAAACTGAAGATATGCCTAACATGACCTCTTACAACCATGTATCTTATGAAAATGACCCTTGCCATTGGCTGATTCAGCTCTAAAAATTTGTTTAAAATGGATCATAGGCCTAAAGTCTAGGTTTACAATGATTTATGATAGTTTCTTAGTGCAAAAAACATGTTTGAATTTTGAAGGTTAAAAAGGGTCTGAACTGTGCAAAAATGCCCTAGTGTATTAAGACATAAGATACTTTTTTACCAATGAGTATCGATACAATGAGGTGTGTATCGATATTAAGAGTAAAAAATTATTTCGAGTCTCAAGACTTAGTGGCCTGTATCGATACTTATGCTTATGTATTCATACATTTTGCCAAAAATCACAACTTTAGCTTTTGCAAAAGTTTGTATCAATACAAACGTGCTAGATATTGATACCAAACCATCTTGTATCGAATACCACATGTTAAAATTCAAGTTTTTGGCAATGTAAAGGCCTTATGCATCAGTATAACTTATAAATACCTATGGCTTCCTGATTACCTTAACTTGTTCATAAATAGTGGATCCGTATACTCATCTGAACGGCTTTGATGACACATGAAAATTGGTCTTTGATGCCTCGTTTACATTTTTTTAGTGCAACCCATGGGCATTTTATATCTTCCTAAAAAGTTTCTTCGCCTGGCACCATGTCACCTAATAGTGCCTGATGACATGCACCCAAAAATTACCCCCCAGTTTTTTCCTTATTTTTTATTCTATCATCTTTCAATTAAGTTCTAGGATGCCAAAACTCAACTTGGACAAATTGAGTATCTATAGAAGGGTGCGACTAATACCATGGTGGTATTAGGAAAATGTAAATTTTAGTTAAACCATAGTTTTATAATACCACCATTTAAAAATCAAGATAGCATTTTTTTGATGCCAACTGTCCATAAAATATCTCATTTAGGATAAAGTCCATGATACCTTTAAATTAAAAAGAATATAACAAGCCAAACCTTAGGTGTATTTCCAAATTAAATTCAACCATTTATGGACCTACGTGCACGTTTTGCTTCTTTGTCCAATTGGTTCTTGTCTGATCTTGGAAAATTTTCAATTGGATGTTTCTTTGTGTATCTTAGATGTCACTTAATAATGTTACTTTGAAAAATATGAATTTTGTAGTCTAACCCTCTTGAATTAAATCCCCAAGAATTCATTCTCTAAGGACACTTTTAGAACCAAACTTAATTGTGCCACTCTATCTTTCTCTTAATGCTAAATTTCATTGTCGTGCTATCAATTTCCAACTTTAAGCTTTTAAGCTTTGTTATTTTAGGCACTAACATTATATAAAATCACTTTTTAGTCACTTAGCCATTAGAGGCTAATAGTTGGATGATGTGGCATTTGTCAAATGTCATGTCACATTACTACATCATTTGACATGCTGTGTGGCATTAAGAATTTTAAGAAAAATAAATTCTTTAAAAATTAAAACCAAAGATAATTTACAGGTTTGATCATTTAACTTTTTGAGAATTTTTATTTTGGTCACCTAACTTTGAAAACTTTACAGTTTGATCACCAACCTTAGTGAAAGTATTTGTCTCCGTGCAAATATTTAATCACCGATGTGACTTTATAATGATTTAAATAGTATAATTACAATAACATAAATGTTAAAGAACAATTTTAATTCCATAAAATAAAAATAATGAATGCTTATTCCATTTTTTTAATTTTTCATCCTTATATTTCCTTAGTCTATTTAAAAATAATAAAATAATATATTATAGTGACTTTAAAATTGTTTGTGATTAAATCATTATAAAAGCTATATAAGCAATAAACCATTGACAATAGAGATCGAAATTTAAATTTAATATATATTAAGTTTGATTAAAAATGATAATTAAAATATTAAATAAGTCAACAAATGTTTTTCACCTTTTTAGGTCTAATACTTTTATGTATTCAGCTAAGAGTTTCTAACATTCAATTTATACCTAAATAAAATTTTATTTGAAAGAAAAATTATTTCTAATAAATAAATAATTTAGATAGAAATTAAAACTTAAGTGTTTATCTGGATATAAGTTTAAAATTAAAGGTTTATTTAAGTACAACTTAAAAATCGAAGACTTCTTTGTTAATAATAAAAATATAAGAATTTAATAGAAAAAGGATAAAATTTAAGGATTTTTTATTTCCTAAACTTACATAAATGCAACAAATTTACAAAATTATGAAATAAAGATTATGTTTGATTAATATACGATATAGCTAACTTTAAAATTTTAGAGTTCTGGGTAAAATTAAATCTCTTATTACTTCTAGCAACTAGTATCTATTGTCATGTGTGTACAAGTTCTCGTTATTTCATAGAATTTTAAACTTATAATTGTATATTTTACAAATAAATACAATTAATAAAATTTTTCATTAATGAAATCTGTAATAATGTATAAAGTTTTTCCACCTCTAAAATTATATCAAATTAATATAAAGTTTATTTTTTATTGCTATTAAGGTAAAAGTAAAGTGTGAATACATAGGAATTTAATGTAGGTTTTAATTCTTTGAGTTGAAAATAAAGAAATGAAATTATTTCATTAACTTAATCGAAAGTAAAATAAATATTGTTCGAGATCAAATTCTGAAGTTTTCAAAGTTGGGTGAGGAAAATAAAAACTATTGAAAAGTTAAATGATCAAAGTGTAATTTGCCTTTTTTTATTTTAAAAAAATTTATTTTTTTCTCAAAATTCATAATACCACATGAACCATGCATTGTGGCAATGCCACATGGCATTTGGCAAACGATGTGGCGATGCCACTTCATTCAATAATTAGTCTTCAATGGATGGCTGATCGTAAAATGATTTTTTTTATAACATTACTAAATTGATAACTTTGAAAGTGTGCTGACCAAAACCAAAACTCTTGAATGATTGACTATTTTTGTAGTTTACCTTTTTCTTTAAGACAAATTGTACCAAATTAATAGTTCATTACTAATCCATATAATCCTTTCAACCTTATTGATGACTTTTAAGCATTTGAAACTATGATAGTTTAAAACATAGGTGAAAATGAGCTGAACCAAGCCAAGCACCTGAAGCTTAAGCTTGGCTTGTGAAAAAACTAGGTTATTCGAGCTTAGCTTATTTATTTAAATGAGTCAAATTTAAAGTTTAGACTTGGATTGCTTAAAACCATTAAGTTCGACTTGTTTAGCTCGTTATAGCTTGATTAATTACTTTCTTTTATCAAATCTCTCCTTGAAGTATTTTTTTTTAAATTTATAGATTTAGTATTTAGTAGGCATATTTATACTAGAAGATTGGAGTAAGAATCTTTGAAAAGTAGAATTAGATAAGTAGTAGATAACAATAAATAAAACTGTAATTTTCTAAATAGAATTACAATTTACAAAGCAATAGTAATAAATAAGTTATTGGTATACCTAAATTAATAAATAACTATAAATATATAAATATATGCGCACGGAGCTATTGATGAGCTTTTAATATCAAGTCTATAAAGCTTGAGCTTTCTCATTTATATAGTCGAGCCCAAATTCAAGCTTGACCTTTTGGGATTAGATAAACAAATGAGTTTGATCAAGCATTTAATAAGTTAGGCTTAAATAGTCCTCGTGTAGCACAACTTATTTACACTTTTAGTTTAAAAACTCTCATAAAGTGCCTTAAATTTTATATGATACAATTTTAGCATGGTTTACTTGACAATAGGATTAGGTTGTGACAAGAATACAAATCTTTAGCAATATTGAAGACAAGACTACTTTAGAAAAAAACTTTTATACTTATTAGGCCATTTGCCTGTGTCACCAACTGTTAATGTTATTTGGTCGATTTACCTTATTTAATATGTGAACAAGAATCTAAGAAACCTATTCTTTTTTCATATAACTATTCAACCAGACCAAGATTAGAGTACTAGATTTAATTCTTAATTAAATCTTTTTACTCATGGAATATTTCTAACTTGCAAGTTTTTAATCAATCAATGTTATTATATAACAATAGTTAGAATCAAGACATAATGTTCAAATAAGGGTCAAAGTACTTTGAGGTCTTTATACTATATCATTTAGTCTAAATTAGTCCCTGCACTAAAAAATAGAGTAATTTAGTCTTTATACTTTTCAAAAGAAGCAAAAAAGGTAAAATCAATAACTTGGATAACATTTGCTGTGAAAAAAGCTGAAGTTATAGTTGATTTATGTTAAAACGATGATGTGTATAATATAACCATATAAAAATGCGATGTTAATTTTAGCCTTATACATCACTATTTTAACAGAAGTAGAACGTGATGTAATTATTTTTCATGATAAACGTTGCCCTAGATACTGATTTTACCTTTTTGCTTCTTATCAAAAGAATAAGGACTAAATTAATAGGTTTTTTTTTTTATTACAAGGACCAATTTGCACTAAATGATATAGTACAAGGACCTTTCAAGTACTTTGATCTTTGTGTAGACACCTTATTTTATCTGAGCCCATTTCTGGTGTCCTAGGAGTTAGGTAAAAGAAGATAAAATTAGAAAATAGAAATGAAAACTAAAGGATGACTGCTAGGTGCTATGTTGCTTGGCACTATTAAGCGACATGGCACTAGGCGAAAAAATCTTTTTTGAAGGTCTAAAATGCTTATGGGCCATATTAAAGAAAAATATAAAATTAAAGCATCAAGGCCATGTTTCATGGTGTCACCACGGTCATTCAAATGAATACACAGATTAACTTCTCACTGTTTGTGACTAAGTTAAGATAACTCGAGAAGCCACAAGTATGTCCAAGTTATATTGGTACATGAGTACTAAGAAGACACCTTTATGGTGCGAATAACTAGAACTTTTTCATGTAGTATCGATAATAGAGGGTTTGGTATTGACACCTGGAATGTTTGTATTGATACAAGCCTTGGCAGTAGCTAAAGTTTTGATTTTTGGCAAAATGTATCAATACACAAGCATGAGTATTGATACAAGTCCATGGAGTATCGATACAGGCCTCTAAGTCTCGAGACTAGAAATAATTTTTTTTCTTTGAGTATCGATCCACACCTCCTTGTATTGATACTCAGGGCTAAAAATTGCCTTGTGTATTGATACAACATGTTTTATATCAATACAATACGGTATTTTGCCTTGCTCGGACCATTTTTTAACCTTCAAAAATCTGATTCAAACATATTTTTGGTACCAAGAAACCGTTATAAACCATTGAAAACCTTGGCTTTAGGCTTATGATCAGATTTAAACAAATTTTAAAGCTCAAACAACTAATGGAAAAGGTCACTTTTACAAGATATATGGTTGCAAGAGGGTGGCAGGTAGATTATCAGCTGGGAGGCTATTGCAGCCTTTCTACTCTCTTTCTCAGCATGATAGAACCAATAAAAAGAAAACCAGTTGAGCATGGTAGCTAGAGATGTTCCCTGGTCTGAGAAAGAAAAATAAAAAAATGCTTTTGCCTCTTCTCCTAAAAGCATTGGCTGAGCATTAGATTAAAAGAAGGACTTTCTCCTATCTAAAAAAACTCTCTTAGCGATAAAAAAACTTTCAGCTATTAATGAAGCTCCTCGACAATCCCAGAAAACTCTTGATCCATCCCTAGAAATCTTTCATCAACTTCAGCTTGAACAACTCACCAAAACACTGTTCCATTACCTTTCACCTTTAAACAACCTCTATTCCTGTAGTCCCCGAAAACCACCACCAGAACACCTTTAAAAGCTTAACTTTCACATACTTTCATCCTCAAAACACCCCATCAGCAGCCATATTACTAGAAAGCTCCTTTCTTTCACCCTTTTCTTGCTAAATAATAGTAAAAAGAGGGAAAAAGCTAAGCTTAAAGTTACTGTTTTAAAAAAGATAAAAACTTTAAGCTTTTGTTGGTTTTTTTTACCTTGTTTCATATATTTTCTGTTTTGATCATTCATTTCATTTTAATGAGCCCTTCATGATGCCATGACCCTCCTAATACTCTCATGCATTTTTGTTGCCTTGGTTGTCGTAGTCCTAGGATCTTGATGACCCTCTTGACACCTTATGTTGTTAGATATATAAACTTACCATGCTTTATTTTCTTCATCATATAGCCTCTTTTCATGCATCTTTTGCCATGTTTCTTCCATATTCACATATCCATTTCATATTTAAATGGTGACCTTAATGTGTCTTAGGTATGTTCAAATATTTTTCTTGTGTTTTAAGGAGGCTCATGAAATAAAAATGCTATCTTGACAACCCTAGCATCCATTCTTTTGTATAAACATGTTTATATCATCTCCATGCACTCTATTTATCATTTTTGTAGGCACCTAATTTTATCTGGAATAATTTTTGGCATCCTAGGAGTTAGGTACAAGATGATAAAATAAAAAAATAGAAATAAAAGTTAGGAGACGGTTGCCGAGCACCTTGTTGCCAAGCACTATTAGGTAACACGATGTCAGGCGAAAAACTTTTTTTTGGGAAAGTCTAAAATACCTATGGGCCGTATTAAAGAAAATGTAAAAATAAGGCATCCAAGGCCACCAAGGTTATTCAAATGAATAAGTAAATCAATTTCCCATTATTTGTGACCAAGTTAGGGTAAATTGAGAAGCCACACGTACGTACAAGTTATATTAGGCCCATGTATTGATACGAGGCCTTTACGGTGTGAGAAACTTAAATTTTCACTTGTAGTATCGATACAAAAGGGTTTAGTATTGATAAGCAAGGTGTGGTATCGATACCTAGCATGTTTCTATCGATGCAGACCTTGGTAGTAGCTAAAGTTATGAGTTTTGGAAAAATGTATCGATACATAAGCGTGAGTATCGATACAGGCCTTTAAGTCTCGAGACTGGAAACATTTTTTGCTCTTAGTATCGATACATAGCTCATTATATCGATACTTAAGAGTAAAAAATGCCTTGTGTATCGATACAATATGTTTTGTATCGATACACTAAGGTATTTTTGCCTAGTTCAAGCCCTTTTTTAGCCTTCAAAAACCTGATTTAAACAAGTTCTTGCACCAAGGAACTATCATAAAACATTGCAAACCTTAACTATGGGTTCATTAACGAATTCAAACCAAATTTTAAAGCCTAAACAATTAAGGACAAAGGTTACTTTCATAAGCTATATGGGTGTAAAAGGGTGTGGCAGGCATATCTCAGTTATAGGCAGTCACAACCTTTCTGCCTCCTCACTCAGCATGCAGAACCAATAAGAAACGAGTCAATTGAGCATGGTGGCTAGAGATGTCCCATAATGCATAAGGGAAAAATAAAAAAATTCCCTTGCATGGTCTTCTAAAAGTAAGGGCTAACCATTGAATCAAACACTATCAGCTATCTAAAAGAAACTTTCTGCTATTAAAAAAGCACTATAGCAATCCCAGAAAACTCCTCATCTATTCCCATAGATCTTTCAGCAACTCCAACTTCAAAAGTTTACCAAAAACACTATACCATTGTTTCTTATCTTTAAACAGCATTTATGCCCATAGCTCCCTAAAACCACTATTAGAACACCTTCAAAAACTTGACCTTTCACATATTTCCATCCTCAAAACACCCCATCAACAACCACATTACTAGAAAGCTTCTTTCTTTGACCCTTTTCTTAGTAAAAAGAGGGAAGGGATTGAGCTTAAAGTTACTACTTTAAAAACAAGGAAAGTTTAAGCTTTTGCTGGTATATTTTTTACCTTGTTCTAGACATTTTCCATTTTGATCATCCATTTCATTTTAATAAGCCCTTCACACCACCATGGCCCTTCTAATACTCTCATGGATCTTTATTGCCTTGGTTGTGGTAGTCCTAGATCTTAAAGACCCTCTTGACATGGTATGTTATTAGATATATAAGCACACTATGTTTTATTTTCATCATTATACAGCCTCTTTTCATGCATCTTTTTCCATGTTCCTTCCATATTCACATATCCATTTCATATTTAAATGGTCACCTTAATGTCTTTTAGGTATGTTTAAACATTTTTCTTGTGTTTTAAAAAGGCTTATGAAATAAAAATGCTGTTTTGACAACCTCAGTATCCACCCTTTTGTATAAACATGTTTATCTCATCTCCATGCATTATATTTGTAATCTCTGTAGACACCTTATTTTGTTTAGACCAATTTTTGGCATCTTAGGAGTTAGTTAAAAGATGATAAATCAAAAATTAGAAATAAAAGCTAAGGGATGACTGCCGGGTGCTGTGTCACCAAGCATTATTAGGTGACACAGTGCCAGGCTAAACAATTTTTTTTTGGGAAGGTCTAAAATGCCTATTGGTCGTATTAAAGAAAAAGTAAAAACGGGGCATCAAAGGCTACTTTTCATGGTGTCACCAAGGTTATTCAAATGAATACACAAATCAATTTCCCATTGTTTGTGACTAAGTTGAGGTAAATCAGGAAGCCACATGTACATACAAGTTATATTAGGGTACAAGTTTAATATGAGACCTTTACGGTGTGAAAAACTTGAATTTTCACATGTAGTATCGATGTAAGAGGGTTTGGTATCGATACCCAAGGTGTGGTATCGATATCTAGCATGTTTATAATGATACAAACCTTGGCAGTAGCTAAATTTGTGATTTTTGGCAAAATGTATCAATACATAAGTATGAGTATTGATACAAATATATTGAGTATCGATATGAGCATCTAAGTCTCAAGATTGAAAATATTTTTTGCTCTTAGTATTAATACATAGCTCATTGTATCGATACTTAAGAGTAAAAAGTACCTTGTGTATCGATACAACATGTTTTGTATCGATACACCAAGGCATGTTGGCCTAGTTTGAGCCACTTTTTAGCCTTCAAAAACTCGATTTAAATATTTTTTTGCAGAAAGGAACTATCATAAAACATTGTAAACCTCAGCTATAGGTTTATTAATGGATTCAAACAAATTTTTAGAGCCCAAACAATTAATAACAAAGGTCATTTTTATAAGATATATAGGTGTAAGAGGGTGTGGCAGGCATATCTCAGTTACAGGCTATCATAGTGTTTTTGCCTCGTTGCTAAGCATGGCAGAACTAATAAGAAGAGAGTCAGCTAAGCATGGTAGTTGAAGATGTCCCCTAGCGCAAGAGGAAAAAAAATCTTTGCATGGTTTTCTAAAAACAGGGGCTAAGCACTGAATCAAAAACTACTAGCTACCTAAGAAAAAACTCATCTATTAAAAAAGCTTTTCAGTAATCCCAGAAAACTTTTCATCCATTCCCACCAATCTTCTAGCAACTTCAGCTTTCAAAATTCACCAAAAACACTGTTCTATTGCTTCTCATCTTCAAACAACCTCTATTCCCATAGCTCTCTAAAACCACCATCATAGCACCTTCAAAAACTTAACCTTTCACATATTTTCATTCTTAAAACACCCCATCAGCAACCACATTACTAGAAAGCTTATTTCTTTCACCCTTTTCTTACTAAATAATAGCAAAAAGAAGAAAGGTATGAGCTTAAAGATACTACTTTAAAAAAGAGGAAAGTTCAAGCTTTTACTGGTATTTTTTTACCCTGTTCTAGACATTTTACATTTTGAGCATCCATTTCATTTTAGTGAGCCTTTCAAGCTGCCATGGCCCTCCTAATACTCTCATGCATCTTTGTTGCCTTGGTTGTGGTAGTCTTAAGATCTTGATGACCTTCTTACCACTATAATATTGTGAGATATATAAACTCACCATTCTTCATTTTCTTCATCATACAACCTCTTTTCATGTACCTTTTGCCATGTTCTTTCCATATTCACATGCTCATTTCATATTTAGTTGCTCATCTTAAAGTGTCTTAGTATGTTCAAATATTTTTCTTGTGTTTTCAAGAGGCTTATGAAATAAAAATGTTTGTCAACATCCACTCCCTTGTACAAACATGTTTTTACCATCTCTATGCACCTTATTTGTCATCTTCTTGCATCTATGTCACCTATTTCCATGTCAAAGTGTCATCTTTGCTTGTTTGCATGTTTAATCCATGTTTATCTTTGTACGTGCTGTATTTTGTTCATGAGATCTCCATTAAAATTCTTGCTTGTCTCCTACAAACTGATTTATAGAAACATCCCCAAGTTAAGTTCTTGTTACCTTGAATAGGTGAAGAGTAGCATGGACTTAATGTTTTAATCAAATTGGTCTCTCAATCTTGAGGGAAAATCAACATTTCATCTCTAGATTCATGGTGGAATAAGTTCATTTTTTGAAGAAAAAAAATGAAAATCCTTTTTAGTATTAATCCTTGATCTTGAGCCTTGCAATCCTTTTAGTGACATGGTCAATGGATTGTTCCATCATCTCAAACTACTCGAAGATTATAGAAAAAACTTGTGAAGCCCGTGTTACTTTCTGTCATGGACGTTCATACGTCCTAGACTCGAGTCTATCTTTAAAAGAAAATCAAAATATCAAATAATCCCATGTTTTTGCTTTGGCAGTATTGTAGTCTAAACTTGAACAATCATTTCCAAACCATAAAATATTTTCTTTGATTTTTCTAATATATTTACTTTGAATGGCATCAAATTACCTTTCTAACGGTGGCTTATTTGCCCTTGGATAATCTCGAACGAAGGAGTTATGATTTTTCAAACCTTTGCTGTCTAAAACCCCTAGAACTAGCATGTAACATTCTGTTTGGGCCATTTCAGCCCACCAGATGATGTTTACAAAATTTGCAAATATTTTTCCTAAAAAGTTCACAAAATTCCCTTTCTATAGAGGTATTCTTTATGATCTAACGATCTCAGATAAGTTTGGAATGATTTTTTGAAATCCATTGTGCCCTTTTAATTATACATGTTGCCAGTGTTGAGATGAACCTAAATTCAAAAATTAATTCTGCATAGAAAGTGATTTCCTAGAATTTTTGGAATATTTTTATATTAAACCTCATCGAGTTACCTTTCCAATGGTACATAAGTTACCCTTTAAAGTCTTCAGATACACCCGAAAAAAATCCAAAAATAGAGACGACACAATGTTGTTCCCTGTTTTCAACCTAATTTTCAAATCCCCTTTTATCGAGACGTTCGAAAGTCTAAAAAATGTGCCTGGTTCATTCCCCCTCAACATCAATCCCTTTTGACTCAGATTAAGATTAAAATATGAAAAATAGGATTTCATATTAAAATTTTAGCTAGTGGAGATACTCCAACTCTATTATTCTGAAAGGGATACTTAAACTCTTTTTTTAATTAAACATTTAAATCTTCTCCTTGTTTTTAAGTATTTTCCTAACTTTGGAGATACTCTAACCTTATTTTTAATAAAAAATTTCAAATTTTCTCTTTGTTCCTAAATGTTTTTTTAACTTTGGGGATACTGTAATCTCGTTTTTCATTAAAAATTTAAATTTTCACTTTAATCTTAACTATTTTCATAACTCTATTTTAGGGGATACTCCGAGCTCACCTCACCGAGGGATACTCCAACTCTGTTTTTACCTCAAAAACTTAAAATTTTCTCTCTTCCAAGTGCCTCAAACATTTTTCATAAAAATTGTCTTTGTTCTTTAAATACCACCGAATCTAGATCGGTATCTAAAATTGTCATCCTGGTTATTCTTCAATAATCGAAGGTAAATATGAGATACATTTTGATCGCCTTTCTTTTTTTACATTCTTTTATTTGTGTATGTTGTTTATGATATTATTATATTTCTCATATTTTGCCTCATTAACTTGTTTCCTTTTGTAGTGTTATTGTGCATTCATATTCAAAATTTGTTTCCAAATAAAATTTATGAGGTGATGTTTCATGTTGGTATCTTTTCACTGCCTAATACAAAACATCTAATTTTTAAAATCTAATGTGAACATTGTTTCATAAAAAATCCCTATGTTCCTGACATCTCTGAAGCACATAGATGACATAATTTTCCTTAATAAAAAAAACTCTAAATTTACATTTTCCATAACTTCATTTATTAAAGAAAAGTATATCTAGATAGAGACCAAATGGAGCTGATTTAACCGAGACCAAAGCGAGATATAGTTAATAGGTGCTGATTTCGGGCATCGTGGGGATACTAGTCTTTCCCTATGCATAACCAACTCCTAAGCCCAACTAATGAATCTCTAGACTTCGTAGACCTTCAAATCAGTGTTTTGAGTTTCATAACTCATAATATTATTTTTAATAGGCGTCCAATCTTGCCTAGCCTAAAATGATCGATGGCGACTCTAAGTTTTTGGCCACTTCATGGTGGCCATTTCAGTCCAATTGGGTGAGCGACTCATCCAACTACCCTTATCCCCTTATATTGTCACACCTAATCCAAATCCCAATCAAGGGAGAGCTCAGAGATTTGACCACAACCAACCATCATTTATTTTTAAGTCAGGTGCACTATGCCTTTCGGATTGTTTGAAGTTTTAAAGGCAGGGCACATAGCAATAGCTTGGCAACTCTACTAGGGACTATTTTAGAGATAGGCCTATAACTAGTTATTTCTTACTCAGTTCTTGGTTTTTCGATATCCATAATTATTTAGATACAATTCCTTTTTATTTTACTTCATAATCTGTATTATTTATGTTATATAATGTGATTGTTAGGGATTATTGGTGTCCAAATAAATATTGATTTGAATAAATATGGTAATATGGGAGTGAAATGAAAAGGTTTGATTGTTTCTCGATACACACCATGCACTTACATTCACACTAGATTCCCACCATACACCATGGTGTGGTTAGTATCCTAATTACTAGAAGGAAGTAAGCCATCTATTTCTTGAGTAACCTTTTGCATAGGCATGGCAAGACCTTTCGAGATGTAAACTACTTATGTCTCTCATGAGTACCCTTTCATACTTACATATGAAACGACATCCACCGGATTGAATCCATTCCACCAAACCCGCGATGGGCCTAGGATCGAGGTGCCTCGGCTATTCTTATTGAATGGAAGAGCAATTCGGATACTAAAATAGGCATCAACTTATACCCATGTAGTGAACCTTACGAGCTAAACCATGTTAAACCATGCCGAATACTACTAGAATAACCCAAAGTTTAGGTTCACCTGGGGAAACATTTCTTACCTTTACTCTTATATACCATTGGTTATACGAGCAATGATTGGTGAACGATGTCACCCGCATTTGTCTTTTTATTTTCATGATCATTCCTTTAGGATATGCTATGATGTTCGGTGGCAAATCCTCTTTAATAAGTGGGTAAGGACAAGTGAATGTCGTTACCTGTAATGCCATCAATTGTATCTAGCCAAGATAAGCTGACATGCTGCCTGAAAATGGTTTAGCATGTGTTTAACATAGACGGTGATGAACGAACATCACCATTTAGATGGTTAGTCTTAATCCTCATGAGGTATCATGTTGCTTCGTGAAAAGGCAATTTAAATATGGACATGTTGGTATGCTACCCGTTTAATGCCTTAACATTTATATTCATCCTGCCTGCCCTAGGCATCGTACCGCCTATTCTCAAGGCAAATTTTGTTATAGACTTTTGCTATTCTTTCATTTCTTTATCTTTTACCTATTATTTTGTATTGGTTACTAACTCATTTTTTTTCTTTTCTTTTTCATCATGCATCATTTCATCATAATTACTATCATCATAGGATAATTGGCTCTAATGGATCAGTGTTCACCATGGGGCATCTGTCATGGAGCACATCTATCATGGAGCAATAGTCCACTTCAGAGCTAAAGTCGTTTGAAGTAGTTCAAGCATGGTTAAAGCATCGACAACATGAAGATAGAGATGTCCTTAAACCAAAGCATGTCTCAATAATGCATGAAAGGATAAAGATAAGGTACCGCCAAAATGATTGGCAAGATCTGAGGATTGTATAGACCAATTGGACAGTACTAAAATGGAATCATTCATTAAGAGATACAGAGATATCAGTCTTCTACTTCAACTTCATTTGGATATTGGTTTGTTACAAGTGGCCTCTCAGTTTGGAATCCAGCATACTGGTGTTTCACTTTCAATCATGAAGATTTGGTCCCCATAGTCAATGAATACATCGCATTACTTAACATTAAGAGGGCAAAAGTCAACATAATATACTATAAAGCGTTGAATCCTCCAACCTTCAAAAAAAGATTAGCTTAATCCTCGTGGTAATAGTCTTGGATTGAGAGTCATATCAAAACGAAGTAGAATAGTGAATGTAATCTCATGGGCTAGTTTTGAAAGAAGCAATGGCAAGTATCATTCACATATGAAAAACCTAAGATATCTATGCTTTGGTGATATATGGTTTAGTTATATTCCCTAAAATGTTAGGCTATGTTAAAGCCACGGTGGCAGTGTCTTTTCTCGTTTATGTTGCAACATCAATCTTACCATGGCCATCATTATCGAAACTATTTGAGCTCTTAATTTTTGTAAGAAAATAGTTATGAACCATTTAATTAGATGTGTACCACTCATTCACATTTGGGTCGTCAGTCACTTTAGCCCAGAAAAAAAGTAAGACATTGCATTACTTCTTACCCAACTTTAGCCCTATCTCCAAGGTACTCGAAAAAAATGGCCTTAAAATAAATCTGAAGAGTAATGGGTCTAAGAATTCCAAAACCTTAAGGGAGATGAGGTAACATGGAAGGCCTTTGGGTTTTCCCCATAAATGTTCACATACCGATGCAGAGATTACAGCTACATGCCACTGATAGGATTATGGGAGAGTACTAGCTATACCTCTCTTTTAGTACTTTGATAGCCTCGGTGCCATTAGTTCATCCCTTTCATCCAAGACCTATAGTTATAAGATTTTAATTATGGTGAGCCCGACTACAAATTGAAAGTTCAGCTAGCCTTTCATGTATGGAAACAAACCTGCTGCATGGAGAGATAATGGAGAAAGAATAGTATGACCCCAGGATATGATGAATAAAGGATCCATCACATTAATAATGTCATGCCCTTGTCTGGTATCAGATATCACAAATACTGATTGATGAATTTCCTTTTAAAATTGAATTGTTTAAGCAAGAGTTTGAACAAAAAAAGGCAACCTTTGCCAAGGAGATCACTGGATTAAAGGAGGAAATAGTCTATTGAAAATGAACCTTTTCTACCTTAAGGATGGCAAGATGAACAGGGCTATCAAAGAGAAAAAACCACTTCAAAGAGTATCTAGAGAGTTGGAAAAAAGACTATGTGGCCTTTAACAAAGTAAGCAAGTCCCAAATACTTGAAACATCATCGGTTGAGTGGAGGATAGAAATTACTACTCTCAAGAAAGAACTACACCAATGGAGAGAAGCTGCTAGGGCTAATTGGGAAAAACTTGTTAGAACTCAGGCTCTTGCATCAATTTATCGAAGGAGGAATGAATGATTAGAGGCTCAAGTTTGGGATTTAAATGCAAACCAGGATAAAAATAAAGTTCTAACACTCAAAATTCAAGAGTTAGAGCATTCTCTTCGAGCTCACCAAGGCCAAGTCGACGCACTAATGAGAGCCTTTGAACAGCGAGAGCAAGAATGGCTTCAAGTGGTTGATCATGGACATCAAACTATTAGGTCTATCATAGTCATCTCACAGGGCAGATCCAATTAGCTCAGTTGGAGGCGAGGACATGATGGATGTAGCTCGCTCTTTGACACATGATATCTTGCCCATCGGAGCCCATAACTAAGAGTTGTTATATTTCTTGGACCATGTAATCAAGTAATGTAACCATGTGAGGCATTTTCGAATGTAATCACATGTAATTATGACATTTTGTTGCTCTAATGAAAGATGCTATTGGTAAAGCCGTCCCATATCCAATTATCCTTTTTGCATTTGCATAACTAACCTAATCCTTTCACGGTTTTTATTGATTCATGATCGCATATTCATCCTCTTTGCATTAAACATATATATGAACATACCATAAAGGCTTAATCAAAAAATAATTTAAAGTGAAGGTGATAAAAGACACCGAGTCTATAGTTCACTATTGGTACAAACACTCGTAATCATCGAAAAACAATGGAAAACAATCACCAAGCCTATATCGAAAGACTTGGACTCTTGGATAGAGAGTCCCAAGAGCAGGCACTCCATAAAAATGAGGAACTTGAAGCACAGATCGTCGAGCTAACTAAATTACTATCCAATGCATTAAAAGAAAAAAGGACAGACAAGCATAGTCGAGATGGGGAAAGAACTAGCCCACCCTAAAAGTAATTAGATGTAGTATTAATGCCATCAACACTCAAGAAAGTGAATTACATGGGCAACATCCTCCAGCAATGAGCATCCTACCATTTTAGCCATTTATCTATATCAATACTGCACCAGCTTCCTAGTTAATTCAAGGATTTCAAGATATAGGCTATTCACCATCAAGGCCTATTAGTCCTAGACCTTAATAAGTACGTGGAGCAAGAGAAGGCAAAGAGGCCCTTAGAAAATGATGAAGACTTGGACAAGTATCACTCATTCAAGAAACGCCTTTGAGTTGTGGAAGGAAATAACAAATTTAGAATCATAGAGCAAAGTCATTATGGCTAGTTTTAAGCCTCGTCATCTCACCCAAGTTTAAAGTACCTGATTTTGAAAAATATAATGGAATTACTGACGCTACGGACAACATTTACATGTACTATCATAAAATGGCTAGAAATAAAGAGAATGAGAAGCTGTTGATGTATTGTTTCCAAGACAGCCTGACTGGAGTAGCCCTCCAATGTTACATAGGACTTGATACTACAAGAATTCAAACATGGGTAGACTTGGCGTGCGCATTCTTTGAACAGTATGATCATGTGTCTGATTGGGTACTAGATCGTCTTTCTCTTATGAACATGAAGAAGAAATCTTTTAAGAGTTTTAAATAGTATGCTTAGAGATGGAGGGAGGAGTTAACTCAAATTCACCCTCCTCTAACTAAAAAAGAAATGAGATTTATGTTTAATGGCACCTAATGAACTCCTTACCATAAAAGGCTAGTAGGAAGCGCCATGAAAACTTTTGCCTCTATGGTAATATCAGGTGAAATTATTAAGTATATCATCCAGAGCATAAGATATTTATCGAGAAAGCCTTTAGATCAGTAAAAAAGTTTGCATCAAAGGTAAGGAAAGAAAAGTGAATGCTGTAGGTGAGAACTGTGCTAGGTTTAATCAAAGTTTGCAACCAGAATAGCCTACATGCTTCCTAAACATGTTGAATATGAATCTTACCCTTTACTCATCAATATTGCAACTGGTCCACACTAGCGGGTTCACTCTTACATTGATCTTTGCACTAAATCCCATGCAAAGTGTGGCCCAGACTGCACAACCCTGCAATATGCATAATTCGATAGCTTCAAATAACCAGCAAGCATCTTGAGAAAGGGAGCACTTTGAACAACTGCCTTACTCGTATAAACAGATTTACTCTCGCATATTGGTATGCAAACTAGTGGCTCTAGTATTTAGGAATCCAAGATCACCATCGTACCCTAAATGGTATAATGAGAATACTTATTGTGAATACCAAACTGGAGTGCAAGGCCACTAGATTAAGAACTACACTTTGTTCAAAAGAATGGTGTAGTTTTTACTAGAAAGGGAGCGATCAAGATTGAGTAAGGTCCTAAACCCAATGTACGGGCTAACCCACTCCTTAATCATGCTGAAGCAAGAGTGAATGTGATAATTGATGGAAAAATTTATTGAATTAAAAAAAGCATGGGAAATGTCAAAACCCCAATAAGCAAGGTTTGGTGAGCTTTCATGAAAATCAAAATATTAACAGATAACAAAAGTCAAAGAAGAAATACCCTTGATACATCTTGCTACTGTTGTGGTCAAGAACATGACTTGCAATATTGCCCTTCATTCTTAAAGATGGTCTAAGGGATGATGGACCAGTCTAAAATTAAGTTTTACAAGGAGTAGGATGGACATGATGATCCATTTATCAATGCTACTAATGAAGAGAGACCCATTGATAGTTAGATCTTTAGTTGTCTATCTCTTATGGTAAGAGGAAAATAGCTAATGAAAGTTTTAAGTAGTACGCTCCAAGATTGATGGAGGAAGCTACCTAGATTCACCTCTTATTGACAGAAAAAAAGATGGTTGTTATATTCATTGGCACATTGCAAACCTCTTATTACAAAAAGGTAGTGAGAAATTTCCAGAAGGACTTCACGGACATGGTCATACTTTGTGGGAGGATCAATGAAGCCATGAAAAATGAATTCAAAAGAAAAAAATATTTGTAAAGATAAAAGTAAAAGAAAGATGGAGGCTAGTAAGCAATCAAAATCTAACACTGAAGGTAGTTTATATCAAACTTGTGCTGAGTTAAACCTTAAAGGAAATGATCGTTGAAGAAAAATATGGATTGAGGAAAACATAAAAGAAGTTCACCAATGAATTTAGTTTGGCAAATCCTAGTGCAAGCTAATATATTTAATGCAACCAGGAAGACAGAGGAAATGATATGCAACTTCTGTGATTTCCATACTGTTTATGGCCATAGTCTTCAAACATGCAAAGAGTTTCACATAATGGTTCAAAGCATGATGAAGGCGTGTAGCATCGAATTCTATGATGAAAAGTAAACCTCGCATATCGAGTCTACAAATGCAATACCATCTATCAACGTACTAAGAGAAAGAGAGGACAATCTCCATTATGGGATTAGAAGGTCATTGATTTTCTACGATAATCGATCGAAAGTTAAAGTTGACCTTGGTGAGCCTCTACCAAATATGATCAACCAAAATCCATCACCCTTCCTATATAAAGTTGATAAGTCAACTCTTTGGAACTATAAAAGCAAAACCTTAATCATCGAAGAATCTAGCTGGCAAGCAGAAGTGTTAACCTTTTAGGGGTAAGTCACCTAACTCAAAGTAGCCAATGTTATGCGCTAACCGCATTGAAAAATAACACTCAATAAGAAAATGGCAATCTCATTTCTTAAGCACCAAAGTTTGCAACCAAAAATTCAGAATCAATAGTTGTCAAAGATCAAATAAGCGAGAAAGAAGCTACAAAATTCTTCAAATTCATAAAGCATGGTGAATAAAGCATGATTGATCAGTTAAACAAGCAACCCGCCAAGATATCTATGTTGTCACTGCTATTGAATTCAAAAGCTCATAGGAATGCCCTCCTCAAGGTTTCCTGTATCCCTCCTGACATTTCTATAGGTCAGTTGGATCTCTTAAAGAACAAGATCATTACTGACAATTACATATCTTTTAGCCATGATGAAATCTTGCATGAAGAAAGAGGCAATTACAAGGCCCTCCATATCACCATTTATTGTAAAGGCACTGCATTGCCCAAGGTGCTTATTGATAATGGGTTGACTTTAAATGTAATTCCTATGTCATGCTTGAACAAGTTCCCTATTGGCGCATCTCATATCCAGAATAGTCATACGATTGTGTAAGCGTTTGATGGAACTTATTAAAATATTGTCGGGAACATCACCATTCCACTCCAAATCATCCTATGTATTTATGAAGTTGACTACCACGTGTTGAACGTTGCTTGATCATATAACTGCCTATTAGGAAGGCCTTGGATTCATTCTACTAGGGGCAGTACCATCATCTCTACACCAAAAGTTGAAATTCATCATCAAGCGTAAAGTTGTTAGTAGTAAAGGAGAGGCTTATCTGATGCCTCATATTTCAAACCTGATGAAGATAGCCTAGAATCCTTTTTTCAAGCCTTTACGTTAGTTAATGCAACTTACATCAAGGAGGGATTGCCAATAGTCTAGCCTCACCTATCAGAGAGCACTTATATTGGCTTGAAGTTGACTGCGGTAAAGGTGTCCAAGCAAAAAAGGGACTCAAAAAATGCCTTCAAAGAATTGCTAAAGCCTTGAAAGTGGTCAACCAAATCAATAAAAGAGGTCAGGATTCAAGCCAGTGCACAACAAAACAGAAAGCAAGCTCAAAAGAATCGTGAAAGAAAAATGGCTCGTTTGTTAGGATGAGACATGGAGGATGAGTCAATGATATTCCCACTATTTTAGGAAAGTTTTTACCTAGGGGGACATGTAAATACGGGTTCTGCTAACATTGTGCTTATATTGAACAAGGCATTTAAGGATTTCTCCATCAATGCAATTAATAAGCCAGAGATGACAACCACAAGTCTAGATACTAGTTTATGCCTTTCAGGGTTTGTTTCAAGTGTTTGAATTAAGACGTAGATTCCTATACTGTTAAGTCTATTTCAAAGTAATGCTATGACCTAAACCTAAATGCTTTTGCCCAAAAGCATTGTAAGATCCTTTGTATGGGCAACTTTTATTAAGTATTATCAATGAAAATGACTGAACATTTTGCATTCATTCTTTGTGTTCATAGTTCTTGTTAACCGTAGACCTTTCTTCACATATTTTTTAGCCTATATTATTTTTTTTCATGTTGTCAGGTGTTCCAATGAAAATGATATGAATGGTCATATTAAAGCTTCATAAATTGATTTTGAGCAACCAATCTATGTTGGTGAGGTCGATCTGAAGAGGATCATGAAGAAAACCCCATACCCATAGACCTATTAAGACTAGTTTAACATGAAGAAAAACAAATATTACCCTATGAACAACCCACTGAAACCATAAACCTTGGAACAAAAGAAGACCAAAAAGAGGTTTAAGATCAGAACCTCCATAAAGTTATCAACTCAAGCTGAACTAATAAGTCTCCTTCAGGAATATCGAGACAAGTTTGCCTAGTCTTATCAAGAGATGCTTGGATTAGATGCCAATATTGTAGTTGATAAACTTCTTTTTAAACCTGAATACAAACCAATCCAGCAAAAGTTAAGGAGGATAAAACCAGAAATGCTCCTTAAGATCAAGGAAGAAGTCAAGAAATAATTTAAATCGGGATTTCTCAAGGTAGCTAAATATCCTAAATGGTAGCCAACATAGTCTCAGTTCTTAAGAAGGATGGTAAAGTGCGAATGTGTGTGGACTATAGGGACCTGAATTGAGCCAGCCTCAAAGATAATTTTTCTCTGCCTCACATTGATACCTAAGTAGACAACACTACAAAAAATATACTATTTTCTTTCATGGATGGGTTTTCGAGCTATAATCAAATCAAAATGGCAGCTGAAGACATGGAAAAGACCACTTTCATGACCATATATGGAACTTTATGCTATAAAGTGATGCCTTTCAGGTTAAAGAATATCGAGGTAACTTACTAAAGGGCTATGGTAATATTGTTCCATGACCTTATGCATAAAGAAATAGAGGTTTATATGGATAACATGATCGCCAAATCAATAAAATAGGGTGAACATGTTGCCAATCTGTAAAAACTCTTTGAAAGGCTTCACAAATACCAATTCAATCTAAATCCTGCTAAATGCACATTTGGCACCACCTCTGGTCAATTATTGGGCTTCATTATGAGTGAGAAAGGAATACAGGTGGATCCTGACAAGGTTAAGGCTATCGAAAAGCTACCACTACCTCAAACTCAAAAGAAAGTAAAAGTTTCTTAGGAAGATTAGACTACATAGCTCGGTTCATATCTTAGTTGATCAAAAAATGTGATCTGATCTTTAGTTGCTTAAAAAACAAAATCTTGGAGACTGGAATCAAGAATGGTAGTAAGCTTTCGATAAGGTCAAACATTACCTTTTGAACCCTTAACTACTTGTGTCACTAGTGCCTGAACGACCATTAACTTGTATTTATCAATCCTAGACAAGTCGATGGGCTGTGTATTAGGATAACATGATGAATTAGGAAAGAGAAAATAGGCTATCTATTACTTGAGCAAGAAATTTACAGAATATGAAAATAATTATTCATTCATAAAGAAGCTATATTGTGTATTAGCTTGGACAACTTGAAGGTTAAGGCAATACATGCTATACCACACTACATGGTTAATCGCCAAGCTTGATCCCATTAAGTATTTGTGCGAAGCCCCCGCCTTGTCCGGGAGATTTGCCATATGGCCAATTATGCTTTTTGAGTATGACATTATGTAAGTGAACCAAAAAGGCATTAAAGGTGGTGCAATAGCAGACTTTTGGCAAGTCAAGTCACAGATAACTATTAACCTTTAAACTTTCAGTTTCCTAATGAAAACTTGATATGGATATCCGAAGGAGAGAACACTATCAAGTATGGGTCATCATGGAAAATGTACTCTAATGAAGCTTCAAATGCACTAGGGCATGGAATTAGGGCAATTCTCATCTTACCCGGGGGAAACCATTACCCTTTCATAGCCAAATTAAATTTTGACTGCACCAATAACATAACTGAATACGGGGCTACATCATAAGACTTCAGGCAACCATTGAAAGGGGCATTCGAACACTATAAGTGTTTAGAGATTCAGCCCTCGTATTTACCAACTGAAAAGAGAATGGTAAACATATATGCTAAATTAATCCACTATAAGAATCTGATATTGGAGCTGAAAAAGAGTTGGATAATATTAGCTTTCAACATTTACCATGAGAAGAGAACCAAATTGCTGATGCCTTGGCCATTTTATCTTTCATATTGAAAGCCAATCCAAAATTAGACATTGCTCCTATCCAAATAAGTATCTACTCAAACTCGGCACATTGCCAAAATATTGAAGAAAAGAAAGATTGTTTGCCATGGTATCATGACATCCTTTAATACATCAAGGATCAACGGTATTCAGAAAGTGCCACTGATACTAATAAGAGAACCACTAAACGATTAGCTACAACCTTCATTTTGGATAGTGAGATTTTGTACAAGAAAGGCTGGGATCAAGTGTCACTCTGATGCATGGATGCCTTTAAAGCTAAAAGAATACCTAAAAAAAGTTCACGAAGGAATTTATGGTATGCATGCTAATGGATATTGAATGGCAAGATAAGTCATGTGATCAGGTTATTCTTGTTAACTCTCGAAAAGGATTGCATTGACTATGCTCAAAAGTGTCACAAATGCAAAATCCATGCTAACAAGATCCATGTCCCACTAACACCCCTACACGTTATGATAGCTCCATGGCCCTTCTTTATGTGGGGCATGGACATGATTAGACTAATTACCCCTAAGGCTTCTAATAGGCATCGTTTTATTTTGGTTGCGATCAATTATTTCAACAAATAGGTAGAGGTAGTTTCTTATGCTAATGTCACTATATCTGTTGTATGAAAATTTATGAAACAGGACATTATATGTAGATATGGTATTCCCAAACAAATCATTACTGATAATGTACACAACCTAAAAAATAAGATGATGAAGCAGCCTACTCTCAATTCAAGATTCAGCATCGAAACTCTATCCAATGCTGTCCGAAGACGAATGGAGCAGTTGAAGTAGCCAATAAGAATACCAAAAAGATAGTTGAAAAGATGGTTGAGACATACAGGGATTGGCATAAAAACTTGCCTTTTGCTTTACATGCCTATCGCACAGCAGTACAAACTTCCATGGGTGCCACCCCATTTTCTTTGGTCCATGGCATGGAGGCTATTTTGCCAATTGAAGTTGAAACCCTTTTGTTTAGAGTCTAAATGGAATTGCAACTTAATGAGGTTGAATAGGTTAAAAATTGATACTAGTAGCTCAATCTCATTGAAGAAAAAAGAGTAAAAGCCATATGTCATAGGTAGATGTATCAAAAATGCATGATGAGAACCTATAACTAGAAGGTCCATCCTCATCAGTTCTGAAAAGGTGACCCGATGCTTAAAAAAATTCTCTCGATACATAAAGATACTCGCAGAAAATGGACCCCAAGTTAGGAAAGGCCATACGTGATGAAATGCATATTCTCTAAAGGAGCCCTAATCTTAACCAAGATGGATGGAGTGACATGCCCAACCTCGTGAACTTTGATTCTGTTAAAAAGTACTATGCTTGAAAGGACTTTAGGTTAAAAACCCAAAAAGGCATCCTATTAGTCCCTTGTCTACCACTAATAAAAATTTTAAAAAAATTAAACAAAAAAACAAAAAAAATAATAATAACAAAAGAAAGAAGAAAACCAACTTAAATTGAAAACTCGAGAGGGCGGCTTAAGTGATTAGATATCTTTATTCAAACAAAGCCAAGCATAAACCATTGCTAGCCCAAAACCAATCTTCCCTTTATTCAGAACTTTAATCAAGACATTAAGTCATAACCTAACCCATCTATTTTGTGTTGACCAACACCACCAAAACCTCATCCATACGTGCACCCAAAAAATGAGAACCGTCTAACTTTGAGGCCCTATTCCACTATAGGGCAATTAAAGAGTCTTCTTGTAGGTTGGCCAACATTAAAAGGATTAATTGCTCAAGAGAAATCTTTATAGGCAGTTAGTGAAGAATTCATGTAATCAACATCAAAGCCAATTGACTGAGAAGACTCTTTTTATTTTTATTTTTTGTATTTTAAAATTTTACATAATCTCATAAGTTTGTCACAACTTATACCCTTTTTCTTTGAAACGAAAATATGATTGTTTAATTTCTTGCAAAATCTTTTTGTAACCCTGCATTCCATTTTGCATCATGCTTATGTTTTCATTGATAATGCTTGATAAATGAACAAAACTAATAATAGGATTTCATAGCATTAGTTTGAAAGATAAAACTTTGCAGGAACTTTGTTTCATGGTTAAATATCAGGAATGAACACTTGAGGCCCCAATTGGTCTTGCCTTGGAACCCCACATCTGGAGAATATGCTCAAAACTTCCCAGTAAGTGGTCTATAAATCATCCATTAACTCCAGCTTCACCAAAACACTATTCCATTACCTTTCACCCTTAACCAACCTCTATTCCTGTAGCTCCCTAAAACCACTATCAGAACACCTTCAAAAACTCAACCTTTCACATACTTTCATCCTCAAAACACTCCATCAACAACCATATTACCAGGAAGCTCCCTTCTTTCACCCTTTTCTTACTAAACAATAGCAAAAGAGGGAAGAAACTGAGCTTAAAGTTAGTACTTTAAAAAAAGAAAAAAACTTTAAGCTTTTACTGGTTTTTTTTACCTTGTTCCATATATTTTCTGTTTTGATCATTCATTTCATGTTAGTAAGCCTTTCATGTTGCTATTTCAATACTCTCATGCATTTTTGTTGCCTTGGTTGTGTAGTCTAAGGATCTTGATGACCTTCTTGACACTTTATGTTGTTAGATATTTAAACTCACCATGCTTTATTTTTATTATCATACAACCTCTTTTCATGCATCTTTTGCCATGTTCTTTCCATATTCACACATCCATTTCATATTTAAAGGGTACACCTTAATATGTCCTAGGTATGTTCAAATATTTTGCTTGTGTTTTAAAAAGGCTCATGAAATAAAATGCAATCTTGACAACCCCAGCATCCACTCTTTTGTGTAAACATGTTTATATCATCTTCATGCACTCTATTTGTCATCTTTTTGGACACCTTATTTTCTCCGGACCAATTTTTGGCATCTTAGGAGTTAGGTAAAAGATGATAAAATCAAAAAATAGAATTAAAAGCTGGGGGTCGACTGCAAGCACTATTAGGCGATTTGGTGCCAAACAAAAAATTTTTTTAAGAAGGTCTAAAATGCCTATAGGCTAAGTTAAAGAAAATGTAAAAAGAAGACATCAATGCCCACTTTTCATGGTATCACCAAGGTTATTCAAATGAATACACAAATCAATTTCCTATTGCTTATGACCAAGTTAAGGTAAATAAGGAAGCCATAAGCACATACAAGTTACATTAGGGCGCAAGTATTGATACAAGGCCTTTATAGTGCGAAAAACTTGAATTTTCATATTTAGTGTAGATACAAGAGGGTTTGGTATCGAAAGGCAAGGTGTGGTATCTATACCTAGCATGTTTGTATTAATATAGACCTTGACAGTAGCTAAAGTTCTGATTTTTGGCAAAATGTATCGATAAACAAGCATGAGTGTCAATACAAATCCATGGAGTATCGATACAGGCCTCTAAGTCTTGCGACTAAAAACATTTTTTTTGCTCTTAGTATCAATACATAGCTCATTGTATCGATACTTAAGAGTAAAAAGTACCTTGTGTATCGATACAACATATTTTGTATTGATACACCAAGGCATTTTTACCTAGTTTGATCCACTTTTTAGCCTTTAAAAATTCGATTTAAACATGTTTTTGCACCAAGAAATTATCATAAAACACTGCAAACCTCAACTAGGGGTTCATTAATAAATTTAAACAAAATTTTGCAGCCCAAACAATTAATAACAAAGGTCACTTTCATAAGATATATGGGTGTAAGAAGGTATGGTAGGCATATCTCAGTTGCAGGCTATCACAACCTTTCTGCCTCCTTTCTTAGCATGGTAGAACCAATAAGAAGAGAGTCAGCTGAGCATGCTAGCTGGAGATGTCCCTTAGTGTAAAAGGGAAAAATAAAAGATGCCCTTGCATGGTCTTCTAAAAGCAAGGGCTGAGCATTGAATCAAACACTACCAGCTATCTAAAAAAAACTTCTAGCTATTAAAAAAGTTCTCAGCAATCCCAAAAAACTATTCATCTATTCTCATAAATCTTTCAGCGATCCCAAAAAACTATTTATCTATTCCCACAAATCTTTCAGCAACTCTAGCTCTAAAAATTCACCAAAAACACTGCTCCATTACTTCTCATATTTAAATAACCTCTATTCCCATAGCTCCCTAAAACCACTATCAAAACACCTTTAAAACTCAACCTTCTATATATTTTCATCCTCAAAACACTCAATCAACAACCACATTACCAGAAAGCTTTTTTCTTTCACTATTTTCTTGCTAAACAATAGCAAAAAGAGGGAAGGGACTGAGCTTAAAGTTACTGCTTTAAAAATGAGGAAAGTTCAAGCTTTTATTGGTATATTTTCTTACCTTGTTCTAGATATTTTCCATTTTGATCATCTATTTCATTTTAGTCAACCCTTCATATTGCTATGGCCCTCCTAATATTTTTATACATCTTTGTTGCCTTGGTTGTGGTAGTCTTAAGACCTTGATAGCCTTCTTACCACCATGATGTTGTGGGATATATAAACTCACCATGCTTTATATTCACCATCATACAGCCTCTTTTCATGCACCTTTTGCCATGTTCCTTCCATATTCACATGCACATTTCATATTTAATTGGTCACCTTAATGTGTCTTAGTGTATTCAAATATTTTTCTTATGTTTTAAGAAGGCTTATGAAATAAAAATGCTATGTTGACAACCCCAACTTCCGCTCCCTTGTATAAACATGTTTATATCATCTCCATGCACCCTATTTATCATTTTCTTGCATCTATGTCACCCACTTCCATGTCAAAATGTCATTTTTTCTTGTTTGCATGTTTAATCCATGTTTATCTTTGTATGTGCTATATTTTGTTCATGAGATCTCCATTAAAATTCTTGCTTATCTCTTACAAATTGATTTTTAGAAACATCCCTAAATTAAGTTCATGTTACCTTTAATAGGTAAAGAATAGCATGGACTTAATGTTTTCATCAAATTGGTCTCCTAATCGTAGAGGCAAATTAACATTTTAGATCTGGATTTATGGTGAAATAAGTTCATTTCTTTTTAAAAAAAGAAAATCCTTTTTAGTATTAATCCTTGATCTTGAGCCTCGTATTCCTTTTGGTGACATGGTTAACGGGTTGCTCTATCATCCCAAATTACTCTAGAACTATGGAATAAAACTTGTGAAGCCCATGTTACTTTCTGTCATGGACGTTCAAACGTTTTAGACCCAAGTCTATCTTAAAAAAAAATGAAAATATCGAATAGTCCACTTTATTTTTGCTCTAGCAGCACTATAGTCTAAACTTGAACAATCATTTCCAAATCATAAAATATTTTTTTTTGATTTTTCTAATATTTTTTCTTTAAAGGGCATTGAATTACCTTTATAATGGTGACCTTTTGCCCTCGGATCATCCCAGACAGAAAACTATGATTTTTGGAACCTTTACTATTTGAAACCCTTGGAACCATTGTGCAACATTTTGTTTAGGCTATTTCATCCCATTAGATGATTTTTACAAAATTTTCAAATATTTTTCCCAAAAGGTTCACAAAATTCCTTTTCCATAAAGGTATCATTTACCATCTAACAATCCTGAATAAGCTTGGAATGATTTTTTGGAATCCATCATGCCCTTTTAATTATACATGTTGCTAATGCTAAGACAAACCTAACCTCAAAAATTAATTCCACATAGAAAGTAATTTTCTAGAATTTTTGGAATATTTTTATATTAAACCTTGTCGAGTTAAGTTTTCAATGGTACATCATTTAGCCTTTGAAGTCTTCCAATGCACCTGAACAAAATCTAAAAATGGAGACAACACAATGCTATCCCCTTTTTTCAACCTAATTTTTTAATCCTCTTTTATCGAGACATTTGGATGTCTCGAGAATATGCCTAGTTGATTCCCCTATAACATCAACCCTTTTTGACTCAGATCAAGATTAAAATATAAAAAATAGGATTTCATATTAAAATTTTCGCTAGTAGAGATATTCAAAGTCCATTATTCCAAAGAGGATACTACAACCTTATTTTTACTTAAAAAATTAAAATCTTTTCCTTGTTCTTAAATATTTTCCTAACTTTGAGGATACTCTAACCCTATTTGTAATAAAAATTTCAAATTTTCTCTTTGTTTATAAATATTTTCTTAACTTTAAGGATATTCTACTCCTTTTTTTCATTAAAAATTTAAATTTTCACTTTAATCTTAACTAGTTTCATAACTCTATTTTAGGAGATCCTCCAGCCCTACCTCATCGAGGGGATACTCCAACCCCGCTTTTACTTAAAAACTTAAAATTTTTTCTTTTTCGAGTGCCTCAAACTTTTTGATTAAAATCGTCTATGTTCTTTAAATTACCACCGAATCCAGATCAGTCTCTAAAATTATCATCCTAGTTATTAAAGATTATTCTTCAATAACTGAAGGCAAATATGAGATACATTTCAATCATCCCTTTTTTTACATTCTTTTGTTTATGTTTGCTTGCTTATGATATTATTATATTTCTCATTTTTTGCCCCACTAACTTGTTTCCTTTTGCAGTGTTATTGTGCATTCATATTTAAAATTCATTTTCAAATGAAATTTATGAGGCGATGTTTTGTGTTGGTATCTCTCCAATGCCTAATATGAAACATCCAATTTTAAAAATCCAATCTGAACATTGTTTTCATTAAAAAAAATCCCTATGTGTTTTAAATCTCCGAGGTGCATCGATGATCTAATTTTTCATTATAAAAAACCCTAGATTTATATTTTTTAAAACTTTATGCATTAAAGAGGATTATATATAAATAAACACCAAAATAGAACCCATTTAAATCAAACCAAAGTAAGATATAGTTAGTAGGTACCGATTTCAGGCGTCATGGGTATGCTAGTCCTTTTTTGTGTGGAACTAACTCCTGAGCTCAAGCAATGAATCTTTGGAATTAATATACCTTAAAATTAGTGTTTCAAGTTTTGTAACTTGTAATATTGTTTTTAATAGGTGTCCGATCTTGCCTAGCCTAAAATAATCGATGGCAACTCTAAGTTTATGGCCACTTCATGGTGGCCATCCGGGTCTAGTTAGATGAACGACTCATTTGATGGACCTTATCCCCTTCACATCATCATGCCTAATCCAAATCCCAACTAAAGGATAGCTTAAAGGCTTGACCACAACCAACCATCATTAATTTTTAAGTCGAGTGCGCTATGCCCTTTGGATTGTCCAAAGTTTTAAAAGCAGGACATGTGGCGATAATCTTCTTGCGTTTATGTTACCCATTTTCCTGTCAAAATGTCATATGTGCATGTTTGCATGTTTAATCCTTGTTTATCTTTGTATGTGCTATATTTTGTTCATGATATCACCATTAAAATGCTTGCTTGTTTCTTACAAACTGATTTTTAGAAAAATCCCTAAGTTAAGTTCATGTTACCTTCAATAGATGAAGCGTAGCATGGATTTAATGTTTTCATCAAATTGATCTCCCCATCTTGGGGGCAAATCAATATTTTAGCTTTGGATTCATGTTGAAATAAGTTCATTTTTCAAAAAAAAAAAATCTTTTTTGGCATTAATCCTTAATCTTGAGTCTCGTGTTCCCTTTTAGGACATGGTCAACAAGTTGCTCCATTGTCTCTAACTACTTCATGATTCTTCAATAAACTTGTAAAGCCCATGTTCTTTTCTGTCACGAACGTTCGGACATCCTAAACTAGAGTCTATCTTTTAAAAAAATAAGAATATCGAATAATCCTTTTGTTTTGCTCTCGCAGCATTATGGTTTAAACTTGAAAAATCATTTTCGAACCATAAATATCTCCTATGATTTGTCTAATATTTTTTGTTTAGAAGGCATCAAATTACCTTTCTAACGATGTCTTATTTGCCCTTGGATCATGCCAAATTAGGGAGTTATGATTTTTCAAACCTTTGCTATCTGAAACCTTTGGAACTAGCTTGCAACATTTTGTTTAGGCCATTGTAGCCCATTAGATGGTTTTTATGAAATTTTCAAATATTTTTCCCAAAACTTTTGCAAAACTCCCTTTCTGGAAAGTATTATCTATGACCTAACGGTCTCAGATAAGCTTAGAATGATTTTTCAAATTCCAACATACTCTTTTAATTGTACATGATGCTAGTGCTGAAGTGAACGTAACTTTGAAAATTAATTCCTCCTAGCAAGTGATTTTCTAGAATTTTTGGAATATTTTTTATATCAAACTTTGTTGAGTGACCTTTCTAATGGTAAGTCATTTACCCCTAAAGCTTTCATAAGTACCTAAAAAAATGTGAGAATGGAGGGGACATAATGATGTCCCCTGTTTTTAACCTAACTTTTTAGTCTCCTTTTATCGAGACGATCAGACATCTCTAAATGCACCTATTCAGTCTTTCTCACCATATCAACCTCTTTTAACTTGGATCAAGATTAAAATACGAAAAATAAGATTTCATATTCAAATTTTTGCTAGTGGAGATACTCAAACTCCACTACTCAAAGGTGATACTCCAACCCTGTTTTTTAATTAAACTTTAAATTTTCTCCTTGTTCATAAGCGCTTTCCTAACTTTATGGATAATCCAACTCCACTACTCCGAGGGGATACTTCAACACCATTTTTTAAAATGATACAAATTTTTTTTTATTCCTAAATATTTTATGACTCTATTTTAGGGGATACATCAGTCTCGTTTTTACCTCAAAATTTTAAAATTTTCTCTCTTTTGAATATGTCAAAACTATTTTGATAAAAATTATCTTTTTTCTCTAAATTACCATCGAATCCAAATAGTCTTTTAAAATTGTCATCTCGATTATTCTTCAATAATTAAAGGCAATTATGAGATACATTCCAATCGTTTTTCATTTTTACGTTCTTTTGTTTATGATCACTTGTTTATGATATATTATATTTCTCATTTTTCGCCTTACTAACTTGGTTTCTTTTGTAATGATTATTATCCATCCATGTTCAAAATTTGTTTTCAAATAAAATTTACAAGGTGATGTTTCATGTTGGTATCTCTCCAGTGCCTAATACAAAACATCCAATTTTTTAAAATCCAATCTGAACATCATTTCTGCAAAAATCCTAATGTTCCTCACATTTCCAAGGCACATAGGTGATCTAATTTTCTTTAAGAAACCTAGATTTCCATTTTCCAAAACTTCATGCATTAAAAAGAATTATATCTAAATAGAGGCAAAATGGAACCTATTTAACCAAGACCAAACAGCGACATAGTTAGTAGGTACCGATTTTGGGTGTTATGGGGATGCTAGTCCTTCCCTATGCGTAACCAACTCTCAAGCCCAACTAATCAGTCTATGGACTTTGTAGACCTTGTTTTGAGTTTCTTAACTCATAATATTCTTTTCAATAGGCGTTCAAGTTTGCCTAGCCTGAAGTAAACGGTGGTGACTCCAAGTTTAGGGCCACTTATTGGTGGCCATCCAAGACTAGTTGGATGAGCGATTCACCCAATGGTCTTTTCCCTTTCACTATGCGTAATCCAATCTCGATCATGGGATAACTTAAAAAGCTTGACCATAACCAACCATCATTTATTTTAAGTCGAGCGTACTATGCCTTTTAGATTGTCTAAAGTTTTAAAGGCTGGGCATGTGGAGCCAGCCTGGTGACTTTGTTGGGGACCATTTTAGAGAGTTAGGCCTATACTAGCTACTTCTCACTCGATTCTTGGTTTTTTGATCTCCGTAATTATTTAGATATATTCTCTTTTATTTTTTGCCTACTAATCTCTATTGTTTATTTTTTTGTCCTATAATTGTTAGGGATTATTTGTGTCTAAATGAATATTGATTTGAATAAATATGGTAATATAAGAGTGAAATAAAAAGGTTTAATTGTTTCCCTAACACGTATTGTGCAATTGCATTTGCACTAGATTCCCACCATACCCCATGGTGTGGTTAGTATTCTAATTATTAGGAGGAAGTGAACCATCTGCCTTCGTACGTAACCCTTCACATAGGCATGGTAAGACTTTCTCAATGTAGATTACTTATGTCTCTCGTGAGTACCCCTCCGCACTTGCCTAGGGAAATACATCCATAGAATCAAACCTATTCTACCAAACCCGCGCTGGGCCTAGGATCGTAGTGCCTCGACTGTTTTTACTAGACAGAGGAGTGATTCGGATACCGAAGTAGGCATCAACTTAAACCCATATAGTGAACCCTATGAGCTAAACCATGTCAAGCAAATATCAGATGCTGCTAGAATAATTTAAAGATTAAGGTCACTTGAGGAAACATTTTTGACCTTTACACCTATATACCATTGGTTATGCAGGCGATGATGGGTGAACATTTTCACGTACGTTTGTCTTTATATGATCATTTTTTTTAGGATATACCATGATGTTTAATGGCAAATCTTTTTTAATGAGTGGGTAAAGGTAAGTAAATGACATTACTTGCCATGCCATCTTGAAATAGTTGTATTTGACCAAGATATACTGTCATGGTCCCCAAACGACGACTTAGCATGTGTTTAACATAGATGGTGATGAATGAACATCACCTTATAGATGGTCAGTCTTAATCTCATGAGGTATCATGTTGCTTCATGAAAAGGCAATTTTAATATGAACATGTTGGTATGTTGCCTATTTAATGCCTTAATATTTATACTCATCATGTATGTCCTAGGCATCATACTGCCTATTCTTAGGGCAAATTTTTTGATACATTTTTGCTACTATTCTTTCATTTCTTTATCTTTTACCTGTTATTTGGTATTGGTTACTAACTCATTTTTTTTTCTTTTCCACCATGCATCATTTCATCATAATTACTATCATCGTGGGATAATTGGCTCTAATGGATCAATAGTCACCAAGGGGCATCTGTCATGGAGCAATAATCCACTTTAGAGCTAAAGCCTTTTGAAGAAGTTCGAGCATGTTGGGAGCACCAAAAGTGTAAAAATGGAAACATCCTTAAATTAGGCATGTCATAATAGTGCAGAAAGGATCAAGATAGGGTACCGTCAAAATGATTAGAAAGATCTAAGGATTGTATGGATCAATTGGGATAGTACTGAAAGGGAATCATTCACCAAGAGATACAGAGATATTGCTTTTTGGCTTCAAGTTCATTTAGATGTCGGCTTGTTGCAAGTAGCCTCTCAGCTTTGGAATCTAGTATACTGGTGTTTCACTTTCAATCATGAAGACTTAGTCCCCACGGTTGATGAATACACTACGTTACTCAACCTTGAAAGGGCAAAGTTTGATAGGATATACTATAAGGCATTGAATCCTTTAATCTTCAAGAAAAGATGGCTTAAATCTTTGAGGCAACGGAGTCTAGGATTGAGAGTCATATCAAAACAAAGGGGAACAGTGAATGCATCTAATAGGCTAGTTTGGAAAAGCAATGGCAAGTACCATTGACATCTAAGAAACCCAAGATATTTACGCTTTGGCAATATATGTTTTGATTATATTCCCTAAAACATTAGGCTATGTTGAAGCAAAGGTAGCAGATGTCTTTTCTCGTTTATGCTGCAACATCAATCCCCCCAACCATCATTAGTAAAACTATTCAAGCTTTTAATTTTTGTAAGAGAATAGGTACAGGCCATTTCATTGGGTGTACACTGCTTATTCACATTTGACTCGTCAGTCACTTTGGCCTAAAAAAAAGTAGGACGTCACATTGCTTCTTACCCAGCTTTAGCCCTATCTTTGAGGTACTTGAAAAGGAATGGCCTTAAGATAAATCTAAAGAGCAATGGGTCTAAAAGTTTTGAAACCTCAAGGGAGCGGAGGTAACATGGGAGGCCTTTTGGTTCTCTCTGCAAACAGTCATATACCGGTGTGAAGACTACAACTGTGTGCCACTTATGAGATTATGGAGGAGTATTAGCTTGTCCCCTTTAGTCCTTCGACAATTTTAGTGTCGTTAGTTCATCCCCTTCATCCAAGACCTAGAGTTGTAGGATTTTGACTATAGTGAGCCCGACTACAAGTCAAAAGTTCAGCTAGCTTGTCATAAATGGAAACAAACCCGCTACATAGAGAGATATTGAAGAGGGAGTAGTATAAACCCAAGATACGATGAATGGAAGATCTATTGAATTAATGACAATATACTTCTGTCTAGTATCAGGACATCAAAAATGCTAGTCGACAAATTTTCTTTTAAAATTGAATTACTCAGGCAAGAGTTCTAGCAAGAAAAGGCCACTTTGCCAAGGAGATCGCTCGATTAAAAAAGGAAAATAGTTAACTAAAATTAGACCTCAACCTCAAGGATGGCAAGATAAGCATGGTTGTCAAAGAGAAAAACCACCTTAAGTCAAGAGCTTGAAAAGATATTATGTGGCCTTTAATAAAGCAAGCAAGTCCTGAAGACTTGGAAAGTCATCAGTCAAGTGGAGGATAGAAATTACTACTTTTAAGAAGGAACTACGCCAATGGAGAAAAGGTACTAGGGTCAATAGGGAAAAGCTTGTTAGAACCCAAGCTCTTGCATCAATTTATCAAATAAGGAATAAATAGTTAAAGGCTCAAGTCTAGGAGCTGAGCATAAACTAGGCTGAAAATAGAGTTCTGACACTTAGAATGCAAGATTCAAAGCATTCTCTTTAAGTGCACTAAGGCCAAGTTGATGAGCTAGTGAGAGCCTTCGAACAGCGAGAGTAAGAATGGCTTCAATTGCTTGATCCAGGTAGCTCCGTTGGAGGTCGTGGACATGATGGATGCAGCCTGATCCTTGACTCATGATATCTTGCCTACCAGAGCCCATGAGCAAGAGTTATTGTATTTCTTGGACCATGTAATCAAGCAATGTAATCGTGTCAGGCATTTTCAAAAGTAATCACATGTAATTAAGACATTTTGTTCCTTTAATAAAAGATGCTATTGGTGGAGCTATTCCTTTATCCAATTGTCCTTTTTGCATTTGCGTAACTAACCTAATCCTTTCATAGTTTTTACTCATACATGTTCATATATTCACTTTCATTGCACCAAGCATATGCATGAACATATTATAAAGGCCTAATCCAAACATAATTTAAAGTGAAAGTGATCCAAAACACTACATATATAGTTTACCTTGGTACAACACTCGCAATCGTCAGAAAGCTATGGAAAACAATAACCTAACCCACATTGAAAGATTCAAACTCATGTATAAAGAGTCCTTAAAGTAGGCATTCCTTAAGAATGAAGAACTTTAAGCATAGATTGCTGAGCTAACTAAATTGTTGTCCAATGTGTTAAGGTAAAAAAGGTAGATAAGTGCAGTCAAGATAGGGAAAGAGCCAGCCTACCCTAAAAGTAATTTAAATAATGGTATTGAAGCCACCAATACACAAGAAGAGGTAGTACATAGGCAGTACCCTTTGACAATGAACATCCCACCATCTCAGCCATTTATTTAAATCAATCCTATAACAATATCACACTTAATTCAAGGATACCAAGGTGCGGGCTCTTCACCATCAAGGCCTTTAGCCCTGGAACTCAATAAGTAAATAGAGCAAGAGAAAACAAAGATGCCTTTAAAAAATAATGAGGACTTGGACAAGTATCACTCATTAGAGAAATGCCTTCAATCTCTGGAAAGAAGTAAGAAATTTGGAGTCATAGACTCAAAGTTCGTAGGGCTAGTTTCGAGCCTCATTATCCCATCTAAGTTTAAAGTGCCTGACTTTAAAAATATACAATGGGACTACTGACCCTATGCCCATCGTCACATATACTATTGTAAAATGATGGGACATAAAAAAAATGAAAAGCTACTCATTTATTGCTTCCAGGATAGTCTGATTAGGTTAGCCTTTCGATGGCACATAGGACTTGATCCTGCAAGAATTCAAAAATTGGCAGACTTGGCAGGCGCATTCCTTTAACAATATCAGCATGTGTCTTATTGGGTTGCAGATCGTATTTCTCTCATGAACATGGAGAAGAAGTTTTTTAGGAGTTTTAGATAATATGCTCAAAGATGGAGGGAAGAGGTAGCTCAAATTTACCCTATTTAACTAAAAAAAATGGCAGTTATGTTTGTTGGGACCCTACGAGCTCCTTACTACAAAAGGCTAGCAGGAAGCACCATAAAAAATTTTGCCGATATGGTCATATCAAGGGAAATGATTGAGAATGCCATCAAGAACGACACAATATTCGTCGGGGAAGCATCTGGATCAATAAAAAAGATAGCAAATAAAGGCAAAAAGAGGGAAATGAATGTTGTAGGCAAAAACCAGGCTAGGTTTAATCAAGGTCTACATTTAACATAACCTATGTAATTCTTAAACATGTTGAATACGGGTCTTACCCCTTACTCATTAGCATCGCAACCAGTCCACTCTACTAGTTTTGCTCTTACAATAAGCTTTGCACCAAATCCTATGCAAAATGTGACCTAGAATGCACTGCCCACAATATGCACAATGCAAGACCCCTAAATAACCAACAAGCACCCTCGAGAAAAAGAGCACTTTAAACCACTCCGTTACTCATATAAAAAGATTTACTTTTTCTTATTGGCAAGCAAACTAGAGGCCTCGGTAGTTATGAACCTAAGATTACCATCGTACCCTAAATGGTATGATGAAAACACTTATTGTGAATACAACACACGAGCGCAGGGCCGCTTAATTGAGAACTGTACTTAATTCAAAAGAAAGGTGCAGGGTTTACTAGAAAAAAAGAGTGATTAAGATTGAGCAAGGTCTAGGACCCAATGTGGTGCCCAACCCACTCTATAATCACATCAAACCAAGAGTGCATGCGATAATAAATGAAAAGTGCTATCAAATTAAAAGAAGCATGAGAGAAATCAAAACCCCTCTGAGTAAGGTTTGATGAGCTTTCATGAAAATTAGAATAGTAACAGATAACAAAAATCAAAGAAAAAATATCGTTGATACAGCTTGCTACCACTGCAGTCAAGAACAAAACCTGCAACATTGTCCATCATTATTGAAGATAGTCCAAAAGATGATAAATCGGTACAAAATCAAGTTCTACAAGGAATGGGATAAACATAACAATCCATCTATTAATGCCACTGACGAGAAGAGACCCACTGATGGTTAGATCTCTAGTTGACTATCTCTTTTGGGCATGAGAAAAAAAGCTACTGAAAGTTTTAGGCAATATAAGATGGATGGAGGATGCTGCCCAAATTCATCCCTTACTGATAGAAAAAGAGATGATTGTTAGATTCATTGGCACTTTGCAAGCCCCTTATTACGAAAATATAGTGAGAAGCTTCCTGAAGAACTTCGCAGATGTGATTATACTCTATGGGAGGATCAATAAAGCCATAAAAAATGAATTGAGTCAAAAAATATTTGCAAGGACCATGGGAAAGGAAAGATGAAGGCTAATAAGCAATCAAAATCCAGCAGTGAAGCCAGTTCGTCTTAAACTCATGCTGAGTTAGACCTAAAATAGATGATTATTGAAGAAAACTACAGGATTGTGGAAAACATAGAAGAAGTTTGGATGCTAATAAATTTGGTTTGGCTAATCCTAGTGCAAGCTAAGCTACTTAATGCAACCAAGAAGATAAAGGAAAGGATGAACAACGTCTGTGATTTCTATACTGTTTACAATCGTACTATTCAAACATGCAAAAAGTTTCACATAATGGTTCAAAAGATGATGAATGAGGGTAACATCGAATTATATGATGAAAAGTAAACCTCACATACTGAGTTTGTAAATGCAACATCATCATCAATGCACCAGAAGAAGAAAAGGGTAATCTTTCTTATGAGATTAGAAGGCTATTCATTTTGTACAACAATCGACCTAGAGTTAAAGTTGACCATGTTCAGCCTCTGCCAAAGATGATTATTCAACTTCCATCTCCCTTCCCGTATAAAGATGATAAGGCGATTTCGTGGAATTATGAAAGCAAAACCTTAATCATTGCAGAATCTAGCCAGCAAGTACCAAGCATTGACCTTTCAAGGGCAAGTCACCTTACTTGAAGCTGCCAATGTTACACCCCAACAACATAAAAAAATAGCACTCAATGAGAAAATGATAATCTCATTTCTTAAGCACCAAAGTTTGTAACCAAAAACTTAGATTCAATAGCTATCAAGGATTTAGTGAGTAAGAAAGAAGCTATGGAATTCCTTAAATTCATCAAGCACAATGAATACAGCATAGTCAATCAGTTGAACAAGCAACCCACCAAGATATCAGTGTTATCACTACTGTTGAATTTAGAAGCTCACAGAAATGCCTTCCTCAAGGTTCTGAATGAGGCCTACGTCCCTCCCAGCATATCTATAGGTCAGTTGGATCGCCTAGTGAACAACGTCATCACCGATAATTACATATCTTTTAGTAATTACAATATCCCATATGGAGGAAAAAGAAATTAAAAAGCCCTCCAATCGTTACATATTGTAAAGACACCATGTCATCTAGAGTGCTTATTGATAATAGGTTAGCTGTAAATTTAATGCCCATGCCGTGCCTGAACAAGCTCGCTATTGATGCATGTTATATTCAGAATAGTCGTATGATTGTGCGAACATTCGAAAGAACCTGAAGAAACATTGTGGGGAAAATCACCATTCCACTTCAAATCAGCCCATGTACTTACAAAATTAACTTTCATGTGATTGACATTACTCTATCATATAACTACCCATTGGGAAGGCCTTGGATTCATTCTACTGGAGCAGTGCCATTATCTTTGCACCAAAAGCTAAAATTCATTATCGAGAATAAATTTATTAGTATCGAAGAAGAAGGAGATATCTTTATTGCTACCTTAACTGATGCTGCATATGTTAAACCTGATGAAGATATCCCAAAATCCTTTTTCTAATCCTTCGAGTTTGTCAATGCTACTTATGTCATGGAAGGGTTGCCAATAGTTTAGCCTCACTTATCAGAGAGTACTTATATGGGTTTGAAGTTAACTATCGACAAAGGTGCCCAAGCTAGAAAGGGACTTGAAAAATGCCTTTAAAGAGTTGCTGAATCCTTGAAAGTTGTCAACCATATTGATAAAAAAGGGTTAGGGTTCAAAACCAATGCATAGCCAAAAATAAAATAAGCTCAGAAAAAGCATGAGAAAAGGATGGCCTCTTTGTCAAAATGAGACATGGAGGATGAACCAATGATTTTCCCACCACTTTAGGAAAGTTTCACCTAAGAGGACATGTAAATACCAGTTTCGCTAACGCTGTGCTCATATTAAACAAGGCATTTGAGGATTTCTCCATTAATGTGATTGATGAGCTAGAGACATCAACCACACGTCGAGACTATTCTATGCTCTTCAGGGTTTATTCCAAGTGTTTGGACTGAGACTGAGATTCTTATACTGTTTAAGTTTATTTTAAGTAATACTTTGAATTAAACCTATATGCACTGTAAGATCTTTTGTATGGGCAACTTTTATTAAGCATTATCAATGAAAGTGATTGAACATTTTGCATGCATTCTTTATGTTCATAGTTCTTATCATCTTTTGACCTTTCTTCGCATATTTTTCCACCCATATTCTTTTTTTTTTTTTAGGTGTTTCAATGAACATGGCATGAATATTCATACTGAAGCTTTAGAAATTGATTTTGAGCAACTGATCTTTGTCGATGAGTTAGAATCTGAAGAAGATCCTGAAAAGAACCCTGTACCCCTAGACCTACTGAAACTAGTTAAACAGGAAGAAAAACAAATATTACCCCATGAAAAACCCACTAAACTTGGAATAGAGGAAGACTAAAAAGAGGTTAAAATCAAAACCTCCATAAAGCTATTAACTCGAGTTGAACTAATAAGTCTCTTTCAAGAATATCAACACATGTTTATCTGGTCCTATCAAGACATGCCTCAATTAGATACCAATATTGTAGTTTATAAACTTCCTCTTAAACCTGAATGCAAACTAATTCAGCAAAAGTTAAGGAGGATGAAACCAAAAATGCTCTTTAAGATCATGGAAAAAGTCTAGAAACAATTTAAAATAGGATTTCTTAAGGTAACAAATCTCCTGAATAGGTAGCTAACATAGTCCTAATTTATAAAATGGATAGTAAAGTGCGAACGTGTATGGACTATAGGGACCTGAACCGAGTGAGGCCTAAAGATAATTTCTCTTTGCATTACATTGATACCTTAGTAGCTAACATTACCAAAAATGCACTATTTGCTTTCATGGATAGGTTTTCAGGCTACAATCAAATCAAAATAGCAGCTGAAGACATGGAAAAAACCACTTTCTTGACCATGCGAGAAACTTTCTGCTATAAAGTGATACCGTTCGGCTGAAAAAATGCCAGGGTAACTTACCAAAGGGCTATGGTAACATTGTTCCAGGACCTTATGCATAAAGAAATAGAGGTCTACGTGGATGACATGACCGCCAAATCAATAAAAGAGAGTGAACATGTTGCTAATCTGTAAAAACTCTTTAAAAGGCTTTGCAAATATCAGCTCAAGATAAATCCTACCAAATGCACATTTGGTATCACCTCTGGTAAATTATTGGGGTTCATTGTGAGCAAAAAAGGAATAGATCTTGATAAGTTTAAGGCTATTCAAAACCTACCACCACTTCGAACTCAAAAGAAAGTGAGAAGTTTCTTGGGAAGGCTAAACTACGTAGCCCGATTCATACCCACTTGACCGACAAATGTAATCCGATCTTTAAGCAGCTGAAAAAATAAAATCCTGAAGAATAGGATCAAGAATGACAAAAAGCTTTCAATAAGGTCAAACATTACCTTTCGAACCCTCTAGTACTTATGCCATTGTGCCCACATAATAACTAATCCTGTATATATCAATCCTAGATAAGTCGATGGGCTGTGTATTAGTACAACATGATAATTAGGAAAGAAAAAACAGGTTGTTTATTACTTGAGCAAGAAATTTATAGAATATGAAAATAATTATTCATTCGTGGAGAAGCTATGTTACGCTTTAGCTTAAATAGCTTAAAGGTTAAGGCAATACATGCTGTACCACACTACATGGTTAATCGCCAAGCTTGATCCTATCAAGTATTTGTGCGAACCCCTATCTTGTTCAGAAGATTAGAAAGATGGCAAGTTATGCTTTCTAAGTATGACATCATGTATGTGAAACAGAAAGCCATAAAGGCAATGCAATAGCAGACTTTTTGGCAAGTCGAGCCACAAATGACTATCAGCCTTTAAACTTTGAGTTCCCTAATGAAGACTTGATGTGCATATCTGAGGTAGAGCACATGGTCAAGTGTAGGTCATTATGGAAAATGCTTTTTGATGGAGCTTCAAATGCACTAAGGCATGGAATTGAGGTACTTCTCATCTCACCCAAAAGAAACCATTACCTTTTTATAGCCAAATTAAACTTTGACTATACCAATAACATAGTCAAATATAAGGCCTGCATCACGGTGTTCCAACAACCATTGAAAAGGGTATTCGAACACTGCAAGTGTTTAGAGATTCAGCCTTCGTCATTTACCAACCAAAGGGAGAATGGAAAGCACATCATGCTAAACTGATCCACTATGGGAATCTAATATCAGAGCTCATGAAAGAGTTTGATGATACTGGCTCTCAATGTTTACCTTAAGAAAAGAACTAAATTGTAGATGCCTTAGCCACTTTATCTTTCATGTTTAAAGTCAATCGAGAATTAGACATTGCTCCAATCTAAATAAGTATCTACTCAACCTTGGCACATTGCCAACATATTGAAGAAGAGAAGAATAGTTTGCCATGGTATCACAACATCTTTTAGTACATTAGGGATTAATGCCACCCAAGCTGATAAGAGAACCATCAGATGATTACTTGCGAACTTCATTTTGGATAGTGAGATTTTGTACAAGAAAGCCTAAGATCAGGTGTCATTTCAATTCGTGGATGCCTCCGAAGATAAAAGAATACTTAAGGAAGTTTATTCAGGAATTTATGGTATGCATGCTAATGGGCACCAAATGGCAAGACAAGTCATTCGATCAGATTATTATTAGTTGACTCTAAAAAAAGATTGCATTGACTATGCTCTAGAGTGTGATAAATGCAAATCTACGCTGACAAGATCCATGTCCCACCGATACCTTTACATGTTATGATAGCTCCATGGCCTTTTTCTTTATCGAGCATGGACATGATTGGGCCGATTACCCCAAAGACTTTTAATAGGCATCATTTTATTTTGGTCGCGATTGATTATTTCACCAAATGGATAGAGGCAGTTTCTTATGCCAACGTTAATAAATCTATGGTGTACAAATTTATGAAATGGGACATTATCTATGGATATGGTTTTTTTGAACAATTCATTACTAATAATGCACGCAACCTGAAAAACAAGATGATGCAAATAGTATGCTCTCAGTTTAAAATTCAACATCAAAACTCCATCCCATACCACCTGAAAATGAATGGAGCTGTTGAAGCAACCAACAAGAATATCAAGAAGATGTTGAAAAGATAGATGAAACGTACGAAGATTGGCATGAAAGTTGCCTTTTGCTTTACATGCTTATCACTCGACCATACAAACCTTTACAGGTGCTATCCTATTTTCCTTGGTCTACGGCATAAAGATGTCCTACCTCTCAAGGTTAAAATCCTTTCCCTTAGAGTTTGAATGAAATCACAGCTTGAAGAAGCTGCATGGGTTACAAACTGATATGAATAGCTCAATTTCATTGATGAGAAAAGAATCAAAGCCATCTATCGTGGGCAGATATATCAAAAGCGCATGATAAGAGCCCATGACAAAAAAGTTTATCCATGTCAGTTCTAAGAAGGTGACCTGGTGCTCAAACAAATTCACCTAATCCATAAAGGTGCTTATGAAAAATAGACCCTACATTGGAAAAGGCCATACATGGTGAAACGCGTATTCTTTGGAAGAGCCTCGATCTTAACTGAGATAGATGGTAGCAACCTGTGTAACCCTATGAACTCTAATTTTGCTAAAAAATAATATCCCTGAAAGAACTTTATGATGAAAACCCAAAAGGGTATCCTATTAGTCCTTCACTTACCATTCACTAAAAAAAAGAGAAAATCCAAAAAAAACAGAAATAGTAGACAAAACAACAAAAATGAAAAAAGAAAAAAAAAAGAAAACTATTTTAAGTTAAAAACTTGACAGGGCAACTTAAGTGATCAGACCTCTTCATTTAAACCAACCTAAGCCTAAACCATCGTTAGCCCAAAACTAATCTTCCTTATATTCAAGACCTTAAGTTATAACCTAACCCATCTATTCTATGTTGAACAACCCTACCAAAACCTTATCCACATATGCACTCGAAAAATGGCAATTGCCTAACTTTAAGGCCGTATTCCACCATGGGCCAATCAAAGGAATCTCCTTATGAGTCAGCCAGAACCAAAATGATTAATTGCCTAAGGAAAATCTTCAAAGACAGTCAAAAAAGAATTCATGTCATAAACATCAGAGCTAATCGATTAAGAAAACTCCCTCTTATCTCTTTTGTATTTTAAATTTTTCACATTCTCATGAGTTTGTCACACTTATAGTCCTTTCTTTAAATAAAAATACAATAGTTTGATTTCTTACAAAACCTTTTTGTAGCCCTACATTCCATGTTGCATCATGCTTATATGTTAATTGATAATGCTTGATAAATTGATGAAACTGATAACAAGATTTGCTAGCATTACTTAGAAAGATAAAACTTTGCACGAACTTTGTTCCATGTTTAAAGACTACGAATGAACTCTTAGGGCCATAACTAGCCTTGTTTTAAGACCTTACATCTTAAAAATCTGCTCAAAACCTCCTCTTAATAAATGGTCATGGACCTCTTGTACCTTCAAAGAAGGGACAACCTTAAACATTTACAGCCTCTAGAAATCTAGAGTAAGATTGACAAACCCTGGGTAAAAGGCCACCTCACCAAAGTCGAAGAAAGCCCAAAACCAACCATTGGATTAGGCCTTTAAAGTCATCATTCTTGCATCATTTAGACAAGCATTTGCATCTCCATGCATTACGCAACATTAAACATCTTATAGGTATTAGCTCTCGTATATAGAAATCAAATTTATAAGGAACCTAAGGTATAATTTTTTGATTTTGAGAAACCTCAAAAGGCCTTAAGTAAGGATCTATGACCTTACAATTTATTGAAAATCATCCAAAAAAATTATCCCAAGCTTATTTTGTTTCAATCCTCAAAGAACGGGATGCTTCCATACCTCAAAACCCATACAAACTGGTGGCAACTACCTACTTTAGTCCTCAAAGAGTGAGATGCTTCCTTACTTTAAAGCCCATATAAGTTAGTGGCAACTCCCTACCTCAATCCTTAAAGTGCAGGATGCTTCCTTACCTCAAAGACCACATAAGTTGGTGGCAATTACTTATCTCAGTCCTTGAAGAGTAGGACGCTTGTCAAAGCCCATACAAGCTAGTGGCACCATAAAACCTACCTCATCCTTAAAAAGTAGGATGTTTTCTTACCTTAAAGGCCACACAAGCTGGTGACACCTATTTATCTTAGTTCAAAAAAAGTTGGACGTCTTTCTTCACTTATCTTAAAGCCTAAACAAGCTAATGGCACTTGTCTACCTTAGTCCACGAAAAGCTGGATGTCTTTATTTACCTACCTCAAAGCCTACAGAAGCTGATAGCACTTGTTTGAAAAAAAATCCAAAAATAACATAGTAGAAAGGTAAAACCCTACAAACTCATCAAAATTTTTTTTTCTATAATGTGCTTAACCTATCTCGATATGATACTAAAAAACTCTCCACTTCTCAGTAGGTATACAAATCCATGATCCCATCCGAACAAAATGGTGTCTATTCGTCTTTGCAATATTCCTAATATTTAGCAACAGCTAAAGAGGGGCAGCTTAGACACCTTATTTTGTCCAAGCCCATTGTTAGCATCTAAGAGTTAGGTAAAAAATGATAAAATAAAAAAGTAAAAGTAAAAGTAAAAACCGGAAGACAATTGCTGGGTGCACCAAGATAATTTTTTTTAAGATCTAAAATGCCTATGGGCCGTATTAAAGAAAAAATATAAAATTGAGGCATCAAAAGTCACTTTTCATGGAGTCACAAGGTCATACAAATGAATACACAAGTCTTTTTCTCACTGTTTGTGCTAAGTTAAGGTAACTTGAGAAGCCATAGGTATGTGCAAGCTATATTGGTACACGAGTATTGATACGAGGCCTTTATGGTGTGAAAAACTTAATTTTTCACATGTAGTATCGATACTAGAGGGTTTGGTATTGATACCCATGGTGTCGTATTGATACATGGCATGTTTGCATCAATACAGGCCTTGGCATTGGCTAAAGTTATGATTTTTGGTGAAATGTATCGATACACAAGCATGAGTATCGATACAAGTCCATGGAGTATTAATCAGGCCTCTAAGTCTTAAGACTAGAAATAATTTTTGCTTTTAGTATTGATACACACCTTCTTATATCGATACATGAGTAAAAATTGCCTTGTGTATCGATACAACATGTTTTTTTTATCGATATAGTTAGGTATTTACCTTGCTCAAACCATTTTCAACCTTCAAAAATCTGATTCAAACATGTTTTGTCACCAACAAACCATCATAAAACATTATAAATCTTCGCTTTGGGCCTATGATCGAATTTAAATAAATTTTAGAGCCCAAACAACCAATGACAAAAGGTTACTTTCACAAGATATATGGTTGTAAAAGGGTGGTAGGCATATCATCAACTGAGAGGCTATTGCAACCTGTTTGCTCTATTTTTCAACATGACAAAACCAATGAGAAGAAAACCAGTTGAGCATGGTAGCTAGAGATGTTCCCTAGTCTAGGAGAGAAAAATAAAAATTACACTTGCTTTGTCCCCCAAAGGCATTGGCTGAGCATTAGATTAAAAGAAGGACACTCTCTCATTTGAAAAAAAAAAACTCTCTCAGCCATAAAAAAAACACTTAGCTACCAAAAAAGCTCTTCAGCAATCCCAGAAAACTCTTAATCTATCCCCATAATTCCTTCATCAACTTCAGTTCTAATAACCCACTAAAACACTATTCTAACCTTTCACCCTCAACCAATCTCCATTCCTATAGCTCTTTAAAACCACCACCAGAACACCTTCAAAAACTCAACCTTTCACATACATTCATCTTCAAAACACCCTATCAGCAACCATATTACCGAAAAGCTCACTCAGTTCACCCTTTTCTTGCTAAACAATAGAAAAAAAAGAAAAAACTAAGCTTAAAGTTACTACTTTAAAAAAAACTTTAAGCTTTTGCTGGTATAGCTTTTTTACCTTGTTTTATACATTTTCTGTTTTGATCATTCATTTCATTTTAATGAGCCTTTCATGCTACCATGACCCTCCCAATACTCTCATGCATCTTTATTGCGTTGGTTGTGGTGGCTTTAGGATCTTGATAACTTTTTTAACACCTTGATGTTATTCGATATATAAACCCACCATGCTTTATTTTCATCATCATACAGCCTCTTTTCATGCATCTTTTGCCATGTTCCTTCCATATTCACATATCCATTTCATATTTAAATGGTCATATTAATGTGTGTTTGGTATGTTCAATATTTTTCTTCTATTTTAAGAAGGCTTATGAAATAAAAATGTTGTCTTGACAACCCCAACATCCACTCTTTTGCATAAACATGTTTATATCATCTCTATGCATTCTATTTGTCATCTTCTTGCATCTATGTCACCTATTTCTATGTCAAAACATCATCTTTGCATGTTTGCATGTTTGCATGTTTAATCCATGTTTATCTTTGTATGTGTTGTATTTTGTTCATGATATCTCCATTAAAATGCTTCCTTGTTTCTTATAAACTAATTTTTAGAAACATCCCCAAGTTAAGTTTATGTTACAATCAATAGATAAAAAGTAGCATGGACTTAATGTTTTCATCAAATTGATCTCCTAATTTTATGGGCAAATCAACATTTTAGCTCTGGATTCATGGTGAAACAAGTTCTTTTTTTCAAAAAAAAAAGAAAAAAAATCTTTTTTAGTATTGATCCTTGATTTTGAGTCTCGTGTTTTTTTTATAACATGGTCAATGGGTTGTTCCATCATCCTAAACTACTCCAGGATTGTCGAATGAACTTGTGAAGCTCGTGTATTTTCTGTCGCAGACGTTCTAACATCCTAGACCTAAGTCTATCTTTGAAAAAATTGGAATATCAAATAATCCCTCTGTTTTGCTCTGGCAACATTGTAGTCCAAACTTAAAAAATCATTTTCAAACCATAAAAATATCTACTTTGGTTTTTCTAATATTTTTCATTTAAAGGGCATCAAATTACCTTTCAATGGTGTCTTATTTGTCCTCGGATCATCTCGAATGAGAGAGTTATGATTTTTTGAATCTTTACTATCCAAAACCTCTAGAACCAGCGTGTAACATTCTGTTTGGGACTTACGGGCCCATCAGATGATTTTTACAAAATTTTTAAATATTTTTCCTAAAAAGTTCGCAAAAGTTTTTTTTGAAAAGGTATTATCTACGATCTAATTATCCCAAATAAGCTTAGAATGATTTTTCAAAATCTAACATGCCCTTTTAATTATACATGCTGCCAGTGCTGAAATGAACCTAACTTCAAAAATTAATTCTGCCTAGAAAGTGATTGTCTAGAATTTTTGTAATATTTTTATATTAAACCTTATTGAGTTACCTTTCTAATACTACCTTTTTTTACCCCTTAAAGTTTTTCAAAAATACCCAGAGAAAATGCAAGAATAGAGGGGACATAATGTTGTCCCCTATTTTCAACCTAATTTTCAAATCTCCTTTTATCGAGATGTTTGGATGTCTCAAAATGCACCTGTTTAGTCTCCTCCACCAAATCAACTTTTTATTACTCGAATCAAGATTAAAATAGAAAAAAAATGATTTTAAATTAAAATTTTTGCTACTGGAGATATTCTAACTCCACTACTCAAAGGGGATACTCTAACCCTATTTCTTAATTAAACTTTAAATTTTCTCCTTGTTCCTAAATGCTTTCCTAATTTTAGGGATATTTTAACCTCATTACTTCGAAGGGATACTTTAACGCCATTTTTGGAAAAGATACAAAATTCTTTCTTTGTTCTTAAATATTTTATGACTCTATTTTAGAAGATACTTTAACCCCGCTTTTACCTCAAAATTTTAAAATTTTCTCTCTTCTGGATGCCTTAAAATTGTATTGATAGAAAAATATTTATTCTTCAAGTTACCATCAAATCCAGATCGATCTTTAAAATTATCATCTCGGTTATTCTTCAATAATCAAAGGCAATTATGAGATACATTTCGATCGTTCTTCCTTTTTACATTCTTTTTTTTATGATCACTTATTTATGATATTATTATATTTCTCATTTTTTGCCTTACTAAAGTTTGTTTTCCAATAAAATTTACAAGGTGATGTTTCATGTTGGTATCTCTCTAGTGCTTAGTACAAAACATCTAAATTTTTAAAATCCAATTCGGACATCATTTTCACAAAAATCCCTATGTTCCTCACTTCTCCGAGGCGCGTAGGTGATCTAATTTTCTTTAAAAAACCTAAATTTTCATTTTCCAAAACTTCATGCATTAAAGAGAATCATATCTGAATAGAAACCAAATGGAATCGATTTAACTGAGACCAAAGTGAGACATAGTTTGTAGGTACTGATTTTGGGTGTCATAGGGATACTAGTCCTTCCCTATGCGTAACCAAGTCTCGAGCCCAACCAATGAATCTTTGGACTTTGTAGACCTTGAAACTAGTGTTTTGAGTCTCATAACTCGTAATATTATTTTCAATAACAGTCTGATCTTGCTTAGCTTGAAATAATCATTGACGACTCCAAGTTTATGGCCACTTTATGGTGGCCATTCAAGACTAATTGGGTGAGCGATCCACCCAATGGTCTCTTCCTTTCATTATGCCTAATCCAAGTCTCGATCATGGGATAACTTAAAGGCTCAAATAGAAGCAACCATCATTTATTTTAAGTCAAGTGCACTATGCCATTCGGATTGTCCAGAGTTTTAAAGGCCAGGCACGTGGCAACACTTTAAATAACCATTATTCATGAATCATGAATTTGATTCTTAATTAGATTGGGACATGGGATACATGGTCAAATAACAATACTCATGTTACTAAGTTAAAGTAACATAAGGTTTTCCTTTATATTAGTGACATGATTAACACTCATGTAAACACTCATTGGTTGAAACCCTTGAAACACAATGAGTTTGCAAGGATAATAATAAGTTACAATGATGAGATTTTTATGCAACAAAGTCGTGTTTCAAAAAAGTTTCTAATCATTGTATTGTCAAGATAGGGCATTGACAATGCACAAAGACTAGCATATGCTAAGGCTCCATGCGTTGGATGCATGCAGCTCTTAGGTCTCAAAGAAGTTGAAGTATATATGAGATACTTGAAAATAGCATATTGGTGCTTGTTCTATGGAAACATGTTCACTGAACATGGCCCGATAAGAACTATATTTGGTATAAATCGTTGAGTGTTTATGAAAGATCTTCTTGTATGCTAGTTTTGGATATTAGTGTCGCAACGTACCCCAAGTTGGATCCTCGTGGATCTAAGAGTGCGTACGACTTAAAATATTTTCCTAACTTAGAAAATGTCTTATTGACTGAAACTATTCTTTGGCGATGTGATGAGAATGAGAATGTACGGTTTCTTGACTTATTACACAGTGAGGGGGACCATAAGATGAATCACTCATCTTATTGGTCTCGTATGACCATTATAAAAAGGCCACGCTTGAAGTCGCCACCAATTATTTCAGGCTAAGCATGATCGAATGCCAATTGAAACCTATGTTTTGAGTTACGAAACTCAATACATCAATCCCATGGTCTACGTAATGCAAAAATTTACCGTTTGGGTTCAAGAGTTAGTTACATAGGATAAGGTACGAACCTCTTCGCGACGCTCGAATTCAATACCTTACTAGCTACATCTTATCTCAATTTTGATTCTTTCGATCTTAACTGTCACTATCTCAATATAACCCTATTCAAATGCATGAATCTTATAGAAATGATCCAGGTTTTAATGAAAAAGATTTAATCTCATATACGCCCCGGAGAGACAGGGAATATAGAGACTTGTGATGAAAATGACCTCTGGATTTTACTTTGAAAATGGAATGTTCCACTTTGGGCACTGGAGAGATACCCACGCGAAATATTAACTTTAATTTTATTTGAAATGTTTTGAAAACATGAATGCACATAATCATCACAAGGAAATCATGTTAGTAAAACAATAAATGAAATAACATAACATGGATCATAAAAAGGGAATAGACTATTGGAATTTATCTCATACTGACATCGATTATCTAGGAATAACCGAATTGACAATTTTCGAGATGCATCTAGGTTTCTTGATTAAACAATGTATGTTTCACATATTCATGGAAATCTAAAAAAAATGATTAATTTGTAGTTGAAAGATAGGGTTAGAGTATTCTTTCAGAAAGATAGGGTTAGAGTATCCCCGTGAACAAAAAATAGTTTTTTTTACAAAGGAAGATTTTTTTTAAATCTTGACAATTTTAAGAAGCGGGGTTAGAGTATCCCCTTAAAAGGTCAGGGTTGGAGTGTCGCCGTGAATGAGAAATCATTTTGACATAGAAAGATTTTCAAATCTTGACAATTTCAAAGAACGAGGTTTGAGTATTCCCTTAAAAGGACGGGCTTGGAGTATCCCTGTGAATAACATAACTTCATGATTTAAAAAGTGGGCAAGCATTCGACAATTTTTGGCAAAAAGATTCATTGTGAATGAGGATGATAAAGATGTAAAATATGTTTTTCCCTTGATATGAGCTTGTGGGAATGTTAAGGTATGCTCTCAAGTTTGATCGGGATGACATGGAGACATTCGAATGTCTCGAGACAAAATTCGAGAAAACAACTCAATTTTGACCAAAATCAAAAATAAGGGATAGCATCGGGCTATCTTGCTTCCTGAATTTATTCTAAATTGGTTCGAAGGATTTAGAAGTTAGACAAGACACCATTAGAAAGGTGACTCGATGAGGGTTATTCTAAAAATATTTCCAATCTCCTAAGAAGTCACTTTCCGAGGGAATAAATTTTCAAGTT